>JAJHUR010085187.1:0-24839 GCA_027495735.1 Lutjanus campechanus | reverse complement strand
AAAAAAATCCCTCATGTTGGCTCTGCGTCTTTATTACTTTACAATTACAGTTTAAATGCGTGCAAGAAAACACATTGTAAAACCAACACGAGGTGTGGCTCATTCTCCCTGGCCTGAGGTAACAAACACTGTAAACACAGGGAAAATGGTAGGGCATGGCATATAAACTTTATTGTTTGTGCCTGTGTGTGTGTGTGCTTCTCAGCATTTGTGTTTTATGGGGTTGTGTGTGGTGAATACATGTGTGTGTGTGTGTGTGTGTATGTTATGTTGCTGACAGCTATGTGGTGTGACCATGAGGTAGTGAGATAGTTGAGTATTGTGTTACAGACAGAGGCAGGGGGCCAAGACAATAACAGACCGGCCTGCAGAGGCTCACCCACCTAAAACCGCATACTGTACACCAGCTGGTCACTGGCTGATTGATTTCAGATTAAGGATAATAGGAGATATCATCTGTGATCAAATTGTCTTATGAAAACCAATAATCCAGTGTGAGTGTGATCCAGACTGGACAACAAGACACTGCTCTCAACCTCGTCTTAATGTGTGTTTCATATCCGTCAAGTTAAGATTTTTGCCCTATTAATCTTTAAAGACCCAACACTGCTGCGCCACATCTACCAAGGTGTTCTCACTTTAATTGACTGTGATGCATCAGGACTCTGTGCAGTCACTTTTAATGTTATTGAGTTTCTGGTCCTATTTATTCTAATTTTACTGAACAGTAGTATGACACATTTGAACTGCATCATTGCAAAGAACATTCGATAATTATAACAAAGACGCAACTATGTTCCATTAATCAAATTTTCTATAATGGCACAGAGTCCACTGACCATGTGTAATATGACTTGTTCACAGATACAGACATAAAGACATAAAGAATTGTTACCCAGCTCTGCAGTTCTATAGAGCATTTTAGCCACTTTTAAGTAAATGCTTTGATTTTAATGCACATTTACTGAACCATGTCTGGGCAGCCTGATAATGTGCTGGTGCATGTGTACCTTCACCTGTCCTGGGTCAAGCAAATATTTGTTATAAGCAAAGTATTTTAGAGTTGTGATAATTATGATTGAAGAAAATGACAATTATCATGTTATTAAGCATATTTTTAAAAAAAAATTAAAGTCATTTTTAACATAATATAAATACCTGATTTGATTTTAAAATGTTAAGATTTTTAATCAAATCAGGCTGTGTATAAGGGGCCGTCTTTCTCTT
Organism: Lutjanus campechanus; assembly: GCA_027495735.1. Classification (NCBI taxonomy): domain Eukaryota; kingdom Metazoa; phylum Chordata; class Actinopteri; order Lutjaniformes; family Lutjanidae; genus Lutjanus; species Lutjanus campechanus. The sequence continues at coordinate 23,612 of JAJHUR010085187.1, read as the reverse complement.
AACCAAGCACCAAACAGCAAAGAGACAGAATTAGCAAACTGGTTAAAAGAAGAAAAGATAGTCAAACATATCACAGCTGAAGAGACTGAAGATATTTTTTTCTCAGGAGTCGGTGAAGTCATGAGTTTTGGTTTTATTTTTCAGGGGTTTAAGGTATACAACTCTGAGATTTATTCTGCCGCCTCAATGCACAGGAGGTGAACTGACTGATTAAATTGAAAAATGTGCATTTACACTATGTGTAATTATTTTTATTTAATATGGGAATGTACCCAAAATCTGAAAGTAAATAAAGTTTTATCACATAATTGTTGATTGAGAGGGTTTGGTCACTGAAGCCATGTGCATCTTTTAGTGATATATTACACTGCCTCTCTCTCTCTCTCTCTCTCTCTCTCTCACACACACACACACACACACACACTCAAGCCTTAGGGCAGCATTCTTTGCGCTTAGTTTTAGTGTTCAGATGTGCCAGCATGCCACATCTTGTTCAACTGGGCTTAACTGAGTGTACAGCATGACACACACACACACACACACACACACACACACACACACATACACACACAGCAATACCCACAAATGGAGGGTGGGCGTGAGGCCATACATACATACATACTGTACATACAGTGAGCCAGTAAAAGAGACACTGAGGTCAAGAAAAGCACAGCACAGTAGAGAATATTTCCCTAACAGAAGCTAATATGTCCTGTAAATAGTACATGATCATCATTAATCTTCATTAACTATTAATCGGCTGTGAGTGAAGCAACAATTTAGAAATGCAGTATGAATATAAAACCAAAAACTTCGGTAGTGACTGCTCCAATGGAGTGCTCACCTTTTCCTGCTTTCCCCTGGTGGTTCTTGGTTGGTGCTGCTGCATCCTGACCTTGCCCAGCAGGTAGAGGAGGAGGCAAATGAGGGGGTGGTGGAGGAGGAGGAGGAGGTGGTGGAGGAGGAGGAGGAGGAGGAGGAGGGAGGTCTGGGTGAGGAGGGCTGAGCTCCTGGCTGACGGCTTGGTCTCGTCGTCCCATGGTGACCCCTGAGCCCGGCCCGGAGACTGTGGCGGCCTCTCTGACCTGGCTCTTCAGCGCAGGGGTGAGAGATCAACCAGCAAAGGAGAGGTTAACACCACAGAGCAGAGGTCGAGGATAACTAGATACAGCACAGGGCAGCATTAACTCCTCAGCCTCAAGTACAGCTCTTTAGACCACTGAAGCATGTTCAGTACAATATAACAGGAGGGTATGCCTGTGCTTACAGAGGGGTCAGCTGCAAAAAGGGAAATAGTGAATTCTGCATCTGCTCCTCATGCATGGCAACAGTCCCACACTTAATTTTGTTGAATAATCTTCATAATAGTCTTCACATTTTGGTAACATTAGCTAGCTAGTTAGCTTGCATTTTGCTGACATTAACTAAATTACAATGTCACACTTCATGTCACTTTAAAGCGATATTCCACTTTGTGAGAATAAACCACTCAGTATGTACTCACCACTATGCCGATGTGATGATGGGTGAAGGTCAACTGTAGCATGTAGCCGGTAGGATGTAAACATGGCGTAGATCTCGTGAGACTTCCGCACGTGCATCCATTAAGATATATACGAAGTCTTGCGAGATCGACGCCATGTTTACATCCTACTGGCTACATGCTTTGACATTTCTGCTAAAAACATGGCGTAAATGGCGTCTTTTGCGGTTAATTTTTAATGTCGCAGCTCACGGACACTTGGATTACACCACACAAGCAGGATGGAGACATTTTGTGTTTGTTTTGTGTTCTTTTTTTAACGTTTTATCCGTGGTCACCATTCACTGCCATTGTACTGGATGAGGCTGCTACCCTGCTTCTCCTAAAACTCCAGGATTGTTTAGTGAACTGAAGACCTTCAGCCATCATCACATCGGCATAGTGGTGAGTACATACTGAGTGGTTTATTCTCACAAAGTGGAATATCACTTTAACAGGAAAAAGGCGAATGTTGACTAAGGTCAAGTTTGCTCAACTGTTATTGAAACACAGAGCAACAGGGGGCGGGGCTTAGGAAGGATCTGGATAGTAATGATCTACCAAGTAAGTCAACTAGCATACAGTGCCTGCATGTCTAATAACTGTACCTAAATGTCAACTTTTTTGGAGAAAGAGAAGAACAGACATTTGGATAAATTTCACATTTCACGTCAAGGAAAACAAGACCCTGAACCGTGAACCGAGGGGAGCGTCAATCAGTGGTAAAAACACAATGAACTTGAAGCGACATTTGCAGACAAATCATCCTGAAATTCATGCAAAGGGACACAGTTAAATGTTGTTGTTGTTCAAGCTAACAGTTAATCCGAGCAAGTGTATTTTAGCTAGACTAACAAAATCAAAATTTGCTGCCAAAATGAACATGGTCTCAAACAGTTTGCCTTCAGTCCCACATGGGCACAAAAACACACACACACACACACAAGGCAACATTCAACAACCATCTAGATGAATGCAACTCTTAAGCTCTGTGCTGTCACTGTTTGAACAAACTTGAACACTGAGCAACGCTCTCTCCAGGGCTGGCACAGTGCTAAAACAAAGTGAGGAGAAAGGTCTGGTGGCGCAGAGCAAACGAATATTTAACCGGGACTGTCCACTGAGAGGGCGCTCTCATTTCTAGCAACGCCCTCGTGTAGCAGTTGTAGTGAGAAAGAGTTGACATCCAAACACACATTTATACCTGGAGCCGCCTTTTACTGTTCTGGGCTACTGTACAAACATGGCTGACTCTGTGGAGAGGACCCGCACCCTCTGTAAATATAAACAGCTCATTCTACAATAACAAAAACATAATTAATCTTATTTTCAGGTGATTACACACTAATGGAAACATACTTATAGAGTTGTAATGATTCATCGAGCAATCAATTATTAATCGATTATTAAATTAATCGGCAACTATTTTGATAATCGATTTGGGTACGTTTTTAAGAAATAAAGTCCAAATTCTCTGAATTCAGCTTCTCAAATGCAAATATTTTCTTGTTTCTTTAGTTCTCTATGACAGTAAACTGTATATCTCTCAGTTGTGGACAAAACAAGACAGGACGTCATCTTGGACTTTGTGAAACACTGATTGATATTTTTCACAATTTTCTGTTTATGGACCAACAACTAACTGATTAATCAAGAAAACAATAAACAGATTGATCGATGATGAAAATAAACATTACTTGCAGCCTACATAGTTATGGATATTATATTCCATATCTGCCATATTCTCCCAACAACCCCCTTAAATCTTACATATTGGACCTTTAAGAGAACAGTCCAGTTTGAGAAGATAGATCTATTTATAGTACAGCTTTGGACATCTTGCTAAAATCACATATCTGCTATCAGAAAATCCTGTGGTTGGTCAGTTTGTTTTCACACCAAACAAACCGCACTAACCGGGCAAACGCACAAAGGTGCGTTTTAAGCGAACCAGACAGGTGTGAAAGCACCCCTACGTTGCCCGGAACACCTTTCAAAATCCCCAGACACTTGGCATGGGATTACCTGGGAACTACTCCACAAAATCTGGCATTTGATGTCACAAAGATGACAGACTTTCTGTTGCCAAAATCCATTGGAGCTGTACCAAAATGATCTTTTTGTCACACTATATGTGCATTTCATTATGTATAACGTATGCAATGTGGATGGAATGGTGGATTTTAAGTTACTATACTTACTGTAATTTGTTTCTGTTTTAAACTACTTGCAGTGTGTTTGTATCTACCATTGTTTTTCAACTTGTTCTATGTTGTACAGTTCAACAGGAAAACCGCTTGAAATGCTTATTCATAAAATTAAGATTAAAAAGATAACATTACAGTGAAAAGTTTGCGGCTCTACTTTCCTGAGGGAAACATGTGCTCTCGCCTGCAATCACACACATGCACAGCATGAGGCAGTAGATCTGAAAACAATTAAGTGTGCTACTGCCACATCCGCATGTTACGTATTTACCCAACCTGCCAACTCTCTGCTGTCTGCAGATTGTTAGTGAAGGGAAACAGAGTCTGACTCTGTTACACTGTAGGTACATGAAGTGAATCAACAGGAAGGATTACAAGGCCACGACAAGACAACAGAGAAACAAGAAGTGTTGAAATGAAATCAAGACACGTTCCAGATATTTGGGCAGTGTGTGAATCTCCCTGAATGTTGCTAGTAGCAATCGAGCAGTAAAACAACTTAAAACTATCAAACTCTGACTGTATGCTGACAGCAACTCCTCCTCCATTTCCTACAAAAGTCAGCTTAACTCTGCTGTTAATTCAGACAGTGTTCTTATTTACTTATTTAAGATACGTAAAGCCCTCATATAATAGGGTGGTTCTGAAGGTCTGTACAGAGCAGTGTATTGTATCTGCTTTTTCATAACACTGCACTTCTGTTGCTAGAGCCCACTGGAGAAAATTGAATTCAAGTATTTTTCCTCTGGAGTGACTCGGCATCCAGCTGCTTTGTGTTAAAATAAGCTCAGGCAAGTTGACTTAAACTCCAGGAGGATGACAAAACTGCAGTGGCCGGTGCAGCACTAAACTCTGTCCTATGAGCAGTAATGGAAAGTATCTGAGTAAATACAATTTTGAGGTACATGGACTTCATAGAGTATTTATGTGTCATACTAATTTATACAATTACTCAACTGTAGTTGAGAGGGAAATGTTCAGCCTTTTATTCTACTACAGCTGTGGTCAATAATTGCTTTGAAGATTAAGATATTACGTATAAGACATTTGTTGAGCTTATAAAATATTATGCAATTTCCCATTAGTACATAGTACATTTGTTCAATCAACAGAGCAGAACAAAAAACAAGTAGCAACAAGTAACCTGCAGTAAGTCTAGAAGCACAACACATACATACATAACATTACATGAATTAATTGATTGATCATTATACCGTTTTAAAAACAGGAGGGCCATCAACTTCAACACGTATGGATAGCATGTTTTGGATTTATTCTATTTTCCCATTAAGGCATTTGCGTGAAAGGAGAAAAATCTTCAGGAGTTCAGGGCAACACACGGTGAATAATCGATAAGCAAATCATTTTGGGTTTGGAGCGCTCCATTAGGTTAGTTAGCATGCAACAATGACACCAACTCAGCTGAGCATTGGTTCAGGTTTTTTGCATCATAGATCAGTTTTCCGATATGTTGCTGACTGCATGTTTTTACTGAATATCCTGCAATAACAATTGGCAGCCAATCATTCTGGGGATCCCCTGGTTTTATATCTCAATGATGCACCCCTTTCACTTCTTCTGTAGGAGGTATTTCTACTCTGACTTTTGTGTCCTTTTTTTCACCACTGATTATATGATTATATGATGGCTACTGCTAGACTACTTCTGTTACACTCTCGCCAGCCTACTAGCACTGTGGCTAATGCTAACCCTGCTACAGTAGGGATACACACTGTTATGGCCTGGAGTTGAAGCCATTCTGTCAAATATAGTTCATCTACAGTAGCTGACAGTGGGCCTGGCTGAAACCTTCTCCACTGCAGATAATGTATGCGACTGCTCTGGTTTACAGTGAAACCCTGTCATTCCCTTCAGAGCGCTGAGGGAAGGAAAGAGAGCCGGAGAGGGAGAGAGAGTGAGAGCATTTATAACTTCCTGGGGATTCACTGGAGACACACACACACACACACACCACAGTGGGTTGATTTCAGCATAGAGAAATGTGCTGACCTGCACTAAGCAGGAGCCAAGGGCAACAAAACACTAAATACAAACGCTCCTCTCTGAGCTGGGTACTTTCCCTTCACTGCTCACACATGTTTAAACAGTGTGCCTGTCTGCTTCTGTGTGAACACATAAGTATGTGTTTACGTTTGTGTGACAGAGGGGAACAAAATACCCAACATCTTGCTTCTTAACCTTCTTTTCAGATCTGTCTTTATCTTGCTCGCATTGATAAACTAGATCAGTTTCTTTCTCCTCCAGATTTGTCACAGTCCTGATTCATGATCCCACGTTACTGTAACAGGGTTAATGAACCCTCATGACTGGGAAATCCCCTCGTCTCCCTCCCCCTATGATCTCCACCTTTATTACAACACATACAGGCAGAGGGTCCACACTAAGTTGTAAACAACTGCAGTGTTTTTCTTCCTATTATCAATATTTGGACATTTTATGGTTGACCACTGATTGTGTTGTTAGAGAATTGTATTTGTTTTACAAGAACAAAACTTTTCTTCACATTTCAAGACAAACTTCACATCCAGCTCGAGAAGCTTAAGACTCGTCATTGTATTGCTCATAAAAAGGTGGAAAGTCCAAAGAAACTCATTCCAAACAGGGGAATTATAAGGAATTAGAAGATATGGAAACTGACTACATGTCATTGTTTTGTTTGGGTTCCCTCTCATACACGTGTTTGTTTGCCTGTACATAGAGACACGTACAGCAAATACAGCTCACTACTTATGTGGGTTAATGTATATAGTGTGCATTTTAAGTATGACATAGCACAAGTCCTTCCTGGGTGCTTATCCTAATTTTCGTGATGACAAAGTGACATGATATCACGTATATGTTTGACTAGCACTTGATATGATGCAGCAGCTGCTCAAACTGGACCAGAATACCACACAAATGGACAAAGCAACATTTCAACGTCAGGAAAACATCTGGCCCGAAAGTTGAGTCTATTGTGTGCTTACCTGAAGCCTAACAAATGTGTTGAATATACTGTATTTCTTCCTTATGAAAATTAGCAAACGTTAATTTTATTTTATATTAACAAACTGTGCTGATGCTAGCAGGTAGTCCTCTACTTGTGCCACCCGCCAGAATTTTACTTATGGGGTCTGAACTTGAATTTTTGTGGCTTAATTTGTAAGACTCTCAATTGAAAATTAAAGGACCCATGTGTAAGATTTAGTGCCATCTAGTGGTGAGAATGTAGATTGCAAACAACTCGCCTCACTCTCATCCTCATGCGTGCTGATGCCAGGGCAGTTGCAACAGGTATCCACTGTGGGGTGCCCCAGGGCTCAGTGTTAGGTCCAATTCTCTTTTCCATTTTACATGTTCCCTCTTCGCCACCTCATAGGCAGACGTAATAGCATTTCCCTTTATATACAAATGATATTCAAATCTATCTAAGCTGTGACCCCTCAAACAACTACAGGAACATCATCCATCTGCTAAACTGCCCTCATGATATCCACAAATGGATATAATGTCATAACATTTCCTGCTGCTGAATTCTGATAAGACAGAGATTCTAATGATAGGTCAAGATCATGCAAACTCTCAAACATCAAACAGTCTTGGTTCTCTGTCACATTCAATAATCCAGCATTGCAGAAAACTGTCATTTTTTATCATAATCTCATCTCAAACATGTCAAATCAATGGTTTAATCCTGTTTTCATCACCTCCGAAACATTTCAAGGATCAGAACATTTCTCCCTGCCATTAAATCATTTAGATTATTGTAATTCATTACTTTCTGGCATCAGCAAAAATCCCTCTCCTGTCTCTAGCTCATCGAAAACTCTGCTGCCAGGATTCTGACTCAGTCCAAGAAACATGACCACATCTCACCCAACCTGGCTTCCCTACACTGGTTACCTGTTGCTTTTAGAAATGACTGTAAGATATTTGCTCATTAATTACAAAGCTCTGAGAGACCTAGCCCCTAGTTATTTGGCTGAGCTTTTAGTTCACTGTGTTCGTTCACACTTTCTGATATCCTCGTATGCATCACTGCTGGTTGATCCAAGACTGATATTTGTACATAAAGGGGACAGAGCCTTTGCAAATAGAGCTCCGAGACTGTGGAACGACCTGTCTGAGGAGATCAGGGAAGCAAAGTCTGACCGATCTTTTAAAAATTCACTTTTTTAAAATGGCCTTTTATTGATTCTGTAGTACTCTCCTTGTGTTGATAATGTGTTTAGTTTTTATGCCTTTAAGATCACTTTCTTTTGTTTTAAATTTGTTCTGTTCTTCTGGTTCAGCACTTTGTAAGTGTGTTTTAAAAGGTGCCATATAAATACCTCCTATAATATTAATAACATGAGATAAAACTACCAGGACCACAGACAAACCATCAATGAAATCCTTTTACTGGAAACACTTGTTGTCTTTTCTTAAGGAATTGAGGCTTACTTGGTTGTTAAACATATACAACACTAACACAGCCCACTAAGCTCTGGCTGTGTTGCTCCCTACCTTGTGCCAGCAGGTGCAGTGTGTGTGGCAGGGTTGGCAGGCAGACAGAGGCAGGTAGGCAGCGCTGGCATCAGGCAGGGAGCAGGCAGCGGGGGACAACGAGGCCAAAGGCAGGGACACTGTCTGATGGTGATAGTGGTGATGCGGCTGACCGTAACAGACGGCACCTCGATCCCCGCCAGGGCCCGCTGCTTGAGCCTCTCCTCCTCCTCCTCCTCCTCCTCCTCCTCCACTGCTCACCTGCAACGACCAACATGTTCAGGGAGATGCCAAAATCAGAAGTACAGCTGGAGTAAGATGTGACAGTTGTGTCAGCTCTTTTTCTGCTTATGTCTAGTTTTATTTTATCACAAGACAAAAAGGTCTTTTGCTGTCCTGTGCAGTGTAGTGACAAGTGGCAGGTGCATGGACTCCACAGTTTGTCATTTAATCGTACAAGAGTCCAAATCTGTTGTAGCCTGTTACAGCACTAATTCATTCATCATTATAACAGAGAGGAAAGATCACAAAACATCTGAAAATAGCACGTCACGAAGAGTATCTCTGTAAAGCACTTTGGCAAACACTTGTTTGATTTAAATATGCCCAATAAATATACTGAATTGACTTGATATTGATACTTTGATATTTTTTAAATGTATTTAAAATATCTGTTAATTATAGTATTGAAAGAACAGAAGCTGTGATATAAGAATGATCCAAGTGCTCATTCAAGACCTCAGTTCATTCAGAAATCCTGCCTAAAATTTGGCTTGCATAAAAACCAGACTGTGGTTAGTGACTTTTTATATACCAGCACTGTGTGCGGGTTGTTAGTTTTTTTGTTTGTTTGTTTGTTTTAGTGTTTAGTTTTTTTGTTCTTTGTTTTTTTAAAGAGAAAAAAAATATCCTATTTTGTGTGATAAGGACTTCAAAAGAGGCATTGCATATCATTTTTTATACTAGTATTATGTGTATAAACTGTATATGAGGTATGTCTGATACTGGCATCTGTATTGGAATAAACCTGTGTTATAGTAGTAACCCTTCCCCTTGCCACAAAAAGGGTTTGCACATATATAGAATTTGACCAAATACAAAAATGAGCAGTTTATCTTATTTATTTATTTTACTACACCAAATAAGAAAATATTTCATATTCCACATTTTATTTGGGAAGTGCATGAACAAATATATATTAGTTTTCTTTGCCAAAAAATAAATAAATAAAAGAAATGTATAGAGAGTTATCTAAATGGTGTCAGTTATGTTTGGGTTCAAGTAGAATTTTTGCAATTTATAACAGAAGACATCAAGATTCCACAGTGAATGAAAGATGATGAGCCAAAAAGACATAAATCATATCTTTTCACTCTGACCTTAGTTGTGGTTGACACTGTAAACTCCTGCTTGCTGTCACCTTTCTCCTACAAGCATGTAATTTACTTTGTTCACCACTGAATAACGTGATTGAGGCAGCCTGTCATTGACTGTGTCTCACCTGTAATTTTGGTGTACGGGTACATGTCAGTGTGCTGTGCTCAAACAACATATTTCCTCTGCCAGGTCTCAGAAAAGCCTGAAATTAGTTTGTATTTCACCTGCTATAATGACTTTTCCTTTCCTCTGAGGAGGTGACAAGCTCACCTGTGGCCGGGGGGGCTGACAGCAGGGCGGACACGCTGATAACTCAGAGCAACTCATACCTGTTAACAACACCCAGTGGTCTGGATTTACGGGACCTTTTTATCCTGAAGGAGGCACCTTGTCAGAGAGATGTGGCTTCATAGCGCAGTAGCAGCCATGCAGTCATCTCACCTGTTTTTTTTTACGAGCTCCTTCGTGTAACTTTTGGTTCAGTTACCAACACATGTTCTCAGGTTCAAGACTTTACAGGACCGTTTTTGGAGCTGCGTTCATGTCCTCCGTTGGACAACCCACACGAGAACACATTTCACAATGTTACACTTTTATCACCATGTAATTACATTTTAGACAAGTTAAATAGTATCTGCATGAAAGAGGGTCTGTGTGTCAGATCATCTAAATGTTGAGAAAGTGGATTTTGAAAGGAAAAATGAGAACTAAAAGGTATGTAAAGGTATGTATGGAATAGGAGTAGGAATGTAAGGTATGTAATGTAGTTAAGGTATGTACTGTGCCTTTGGAGTTTTTAAGAAATAACTTCTATGGTACAGTTCGTACTTGCACATTGTTTCCCAAAAGTTTCTTGACCTAACCATCCAACCAACCAAAGAAAGTATTCTTTTATTGAAAAATATAATTTAGTATTGGAGCAAGAAAGATACAGTATATCACCTGGCCAATATTATTGTCCTGATATTGGCCTAACACAGCTATATTAGTCAATTTTTGTTGTGTTTTAAGAGAATTATTATATGTATTATTACATTATTATCATAAGTATTATTTAATATTTGATGTTTTTTCTTAATTCAAGTTTGCAGCTACTACAGGGAGTTTTTAACTGGTTATGAAACAGTCTCAATATGTTACTGATGTCTCTATATGACCTAAATAAGAAAACAAGACCATCAGTGAGAACTATTTCTATATAGTTATTCTTAATGCTTGCCACCGGTTAGATTCTCCTGAAATCACATGCAACAAGCCTGTGTTTACATCTGCCCAGTTCAAATCAAAGTAAAGAGCATGTTATCAGTTAAAAAGAAGCGGGAGAAGATTTTGATTGATACCGGTGTTGCCTCCTGTACATATTGATTGGAGCCCTATATATTGAAACCTGAAATCATATATACACTGTATATTGGAATCACATTTTTTAACTCCCTAATATCAATCAGCATCAGCCTGAAAAATAAAAATCCAGTATGGTTCACGCGCTACAGAACTTTTTCACAGCAACCATACTGATCTGAAGTAGTGGGATTAATTTGAGTCCATTAAGTGTAGCAGAGCCTCTCCAGTGAACCAATATGCACAACAGCAGCACCCTGACCCTGTTTGACCTGAACAGAACAGAACCTTCATTAGTATCACTGGTAACACCCGTGTACGTACTCCTATTTCATGTCAAAATGTCTATTTAGTATTACTAAAATAGTTTCACACATAGGTCATCACAAAATAGGGGTTTAAGTATTTGATGTGATATTGCATGCAGTCTCAGCCCCTGCTCCTTACTCCTGGTAACCCTGTGGAGGTCAGGTGTGAACTTTAATGGGTCTCCACTGCAAGCATCCCTCTCACCTGCAGAATGTCCTGGATCTGACCGAGCTGCTGCCTCAGCACCTGCTTCTGGTGGAAGCTGAAGGCCGGGTGGTGAGAGGCCATGGTGAACAGAAGGAGGAACTGCTCTTCGGTCCTCCCGTCGTTCAGCGCCAGGCCGTAGTTATTGATCACCGTGTCTATGTGAGTCAAGGTCCGGTACAGGACTCCCGCCGCCTCCCTGTTGTCCGAGCCGAGCAGGGCGAGGGACACCAGCAGTTTGCTGCGCACTACCTCGTCCGTGATGTTGGTGAGGCCTGAGAGGTCGGCGGGGTTGTTGGCTTTGATCTCCGCATCCCGGAGGGAGTGGTAGTCCTTGCGGGCCAAGTCCTCCAGGCAGGAACCGAGGAAGCGCAGCTCGATGGGGACGCAGAGGTCCAGGAGGCCGCACAGGAACTCGGCTCTCTGGGCTGAGGTGAGGGAGGAGAACCAGCGGTACACCCCCTCCCTCTGGGCACAGCTCCGGCTCTCCACCATCCTCACACATCCACTCACACTGAACTGGAGCTGTTGTTTGGACACTAACTGGAGTTAAAATGTCTTTCCACACAGAAGAAACTTCACAATAAACAGAGCGGGTGCGTAATTACGCAGGCGCGCGTGAGCAGCTCATAAACTCAGAGCTAATTAGTCAACTTTATCTGAAGTCGGAGACTGTCTCTCACTTCATATTCTCGATGTTTGCAGCCGCAGCAGTGAAATGAAACAAACAGCTGTCTTTTTCTTTGTTGACGGAGCAGTCCTTTCTGAACCATAATCTCACCGAGTCTCCTCATATGAAGCAACAGGGCTCTGGGTTGTGTTCAGTACGGCAGCCGGGAGTCCCTCCGCCGTGTCCCTCCCCGCCGGTCGGACCGCTGTCCTCCTCACGGTCCAGAAACAGCTCGTGCAGAATGGCAGATCAAAACACGCCGCCCCATTCACGGAGACGCTCATGCACACACTTTTTTAACCGAAGCCGCCCCGCTCTGCTGTCCCGCAAGACACAACAAACCCTCACTGTAGAGTTGCTCCTCAGTCCTCATGGTTCAACACAACTTGCGCGAGGAACCGTCGGCCGCTAGCAAAACTGTGCTGCTAAAGTTTAAAAACAAAACTAGTGTGGCCTGAAGCTGCTGCTGCCGCCACTTGGAAATACCACTATAACATTTCCGAGACATTACCTCATCAAATGCCGGTGTGGAAAAAGCAAAACCTCACAGATACTCGAGGTTTTGTTTGGTGTCCATGAATGAATTCCGTGCAAAATATAGTCGTTCGCTCCCTGCATTCTGCCATGAGTCTTGAAATCCAGAAAAACAGCTGGGTATAACATTATCCCAACTCTGACAGAAAGGCCCGCCCATCATGCAGAAATTTCCCTTCTGATTGGCTTTGAGTCCCGTCTGTATTCGAGGCCCCTCTCGTCATTGGCTCAGAGGGATATCCGCTGCCCTGCTATATCACATCTTTTTCTCATGCGCTCATACATATCTCAGCTTAGTTACTATGGCTTTAAAGTGCCAGATACACGTCCGACTGATGCTATAAAATCTATTTAGTAGGATAGTCTTACGATTAAGAAAGTTCTGGTCTATATCTCGCACGAATAATTTTGTTCTTACTTTTAGTATAGTTTATTTTTTGAGTTTTAGAAGTATGCTTACCTCATCAGATCTGACAGCAACGGTACTTCAGCTAAACAAAAGGAACCACGAAGTTAACCACTATTACAAGTACAAACGCATAAAGATATTGAAATAATTAAGTTTAAGTTGTGTTTTTATCAGTTTTCAGAATGTCCTGCAGAAAGAAGAAGAGAGAGAAGTAGAAAGGTCAACCATAATGTCAGTGGTGAGTATTAAAGGGTAATACTAGCCTATATGGAAATAAAATTTCGATGAAAAGATGTGGTCGTGCAATAGACGTTTATCACGGCGGCCATATTGACATGAAATAACAGGTAAACACCGGTGTTATAAAAGATACTAATTAAGGTCTGCTTCCAATCAGCGTAAAAAACTTTCCTGTGAGCAGACACCTACAAAAGCAGCACATTGACTCCGTCTGACCTGAATGTTACGGGACTTAATTAGTATCATTGATAACACCTGTATTTATATTGCTATTTCATATAAACATGGCTGCTGTAAAAAGGTCTATTTCATGTCAGACCAGCTGGTAGTTCACTAAAGCCACTGTCTAGATGAACATTCTTTATGCACCGCATGGCAGCATCAATATTCTATATTATATTCACAGCTGTTAAGTATCTTTACAGTTAACTCGTGTCCTCTAATGAAGCCCCTCTTTTCTTTTCTTTTGTAGTCCATATCAAGGACCAGAAGATGGCGCCAGATGTCCATGTTGAAACCTGATGCAGCAGCAGCATGCTTGCTGATGGACGTGGTGTTGCATCCAACATGACACCTGACCATTGCCTTGTCACAGATGATAAAAAACACAGTAAGAATGTTTTTAAAATGTTGATTATGAAAAGTGTTACTTGACATAGCATGTATCCCCATCACCTGCCCTTCTGTATTCTTCTTCGCCAGTTTCTCCTCTTCTCCATCAATACAGCCTCCCTCCATCCCCCCTCTCATTGAGAACATTGGTCTTTAGTGGTAAACCCCGCCTTCAAACACAGGCCCCACCCCCTCCACTGACGGAGGAAAATTCAGTAAAGGTTGCTACAGTAACCGTACCCCTCCCTCTCAACCAGGCCTGTACCACTCCCTCTCTGCATCAGGGATGCTGCCTGACATGAAAAGTATGAAAACACAACACAGCGACACAAAGAAAGAGGCAGAGTAAAAACACAAGATCCGAGAGTCATTTTCTTTCAAACACTTTCATTATTTTCTCCACATAACTCAAAAACAAAACAGAGTAATTCCCAGAAACGTAAAGAAAGAAAGAAAGAAAGAAAGAAAGGAAGGAAGGAAGGAAGAAAGAAAGGAAGAAAGAAAGAAAGTCAAACTATAGAGAGAGAGCTTGGCATGCTGTAGCATGCTGCGGACTAACAGGGTGGCGGCAGGGCATCGTCACCAGGCTGATGGCATACAGCAGAGCTTCAGTCTGGGACCTAAATGAAATGAAAATAAATTGTTCTGCCTCTCGGGGGGCAGGCACGTTAGACTGTACTCTTGTAATAATGCAGGGAAACACCAGAAATGAGCCTACAGCCGAGTTTGAGTTCCAGTCCAGAGTTTGAGAAACGCTGTTGGGACAGAAAAACAACAGCGAGCCTCCCTGCCCCCTGGAAGTTGTTACCGATGGCAACAGGCTCAGCCACCTCATCCCATCACGTGGAAGAAGGAGGGTGCACACACATGTTCAGACACTCCGGTGAGCGTTCATGTGCATACATGCAAACAAACACAGAGGCTGGTCTGCCAGATGGGCGTGAGACACACACACACACACACACACACACACACACACACACAGCATCTTCACTACACTATAAAAATAGACAAATTGTGAGTGGTATTTGTGACTATACTTTAGTCGGTCTGTTTGTCATTCAGGGTCTTGAGTCGGTGGAGGTGACGCTGAGGAATGGAGGAGGCTTCTACACTACAACACCCTTGCATCATTTCACTAAAAATCCTTTCAAACTGTTAGTTCTGCTGCTGCTGCTGCTGCTGCTGCTCAGAGTGTCACTTAGCTCCACATAGAGACTTCAACTGGTTTCATTTAACCCAGAAAAGATCAAGAACGGTCCATAAAAGGCATTAGGACTGAGTGCCAAGTAGGCGTTTTTCCAGACACTGTACCTCTCAAAACTTAACTTGTTGCATGTGCTTCAGAATCTTCTTTCACTTTCAGATTCAACGCACAACTAAGATATTACAGTACATATGCATGCATTGTTGTACTTTTATCAGTTTGCGCTACAAAAGCAAGGCAAGTGGCGACTAGTATTTTTTTCAGACATCTTGCAAGTATAGTATAAAAGATGTAGTCGTTGTCTTCAGGTTAAGTTTTGAGAGAAGCAGTGGGAGACACTGGTTTAGAGCCATATTTCTGGTGTTGCACATACAGGCTTTTCTTCTGCCTCGAAATACCTCTGCTAGTGGTACAGTAGGCGCAGGGCTTTGCCAAGGACAGTCTGTCTTGAACTCCCACCAACTCAAAGGAAGCTCCATCCTCTGATTGGTGTGTGTGGAGGTGGGAGCGAGTAGGAGGGAGAGATGGAGAGAGCGCAGCTGTCAGCTGATGCTAGTAGGCTAGATGTGGATGAGCAGTGACTGTGTCCTCTTGAGATGCTCTGGTAAAGTTCATGAGCAGCGTGAAAGGCCACTGAGCTACTCGGAGACCACACGCACATACATACATACACACACATTGCTGGAAAAGACACCACAGCTTGATACAGACACGAACGCTCACAAAAAACTCAATTTACAAACATGCACACTGCAATCATACTTGCTGTAATAAATCATATAGGGATTAAACTAATATTTTCTCATTAACTTAACGTATATAAGTTTTATTTATTCAAGTCAATTAAACTTAAATTTTCTAGTACTTACTTTCAGAACTTACAAACGTGAGTTCTCCTAACTTGAAGTCCTGTGATGTGAAATGATGATGTACTGTACAGAGTTGAATCAACTGATTAAACTGAGTTTCTAAAGAAACATAATGAGCATATTTGCAGACTTCCCAACACGTACTGTATGAGTTAAAACTCTCCTAAGACCCTTCTTTTTATAGTTTGTAGAAAACATATATGATGAAAAGAGCTGTGTCTCTCTAACACACTTAAAGATAAGTCATGGTTGCTTGTTTTCACAATAATGAAAATACTGTGAACATGTTTTATTAAGTACAACTGAATTAATATTAAGTTTATTTGACTATAAAAAGTTCATTTGTTCTGAATCATAATGAAATTACCTCAACTTGTCTTTTGAGCTTCAATTAACTTAAGATTTTATGGCAGCCCAGACACTAACTGTATTAAGTTAAAACAAGTAAATCATTTTGTCCTGTGCTGTATATACAGCATGCACTCATTTGTTCATAAATACACACACACACACACGCACACACGCACAGACACGCACACAAACACACACACACACACAGACATTCTCACTCCCAGCATGAGATAAAGCACGAGAGGAGACAGACATCTGAGTGGGGACAGATGAATGAGAGGGATGAGGTAACAGCAATGAGTGTGTGTGTGTGTGTGTGTGTGTGTGTGTGTGTGAACAGGGAGCCATCAACCATGTATCCAGGGAGCACACACTCGCCAGCTCCTGAGTCTCACATAAACACACACACACACAGACACACACATTAAAGGGATAGTTTGGATTACTTTATGTAAGGTTGTATGAGATAGTTATCTATTATTACCTACAGTAGATGGCAGCCATCACGCCCCCAGTTTGGAGCATCAGCATGGAAGCTAAGCAATGAACAGCTGTGGGCAGGGTCAGAAGCAAAGGGTATATTATCCACGTGAAAAAGGTCCACCCAAAAATCTGTGTCAGTTTAAGTGTACGTTGTATTTAGAATATTTTCTCTACTTTACCTTGCTGTCGGACAGCCTTTTTGCTCTCTCTTTACCAACCAGACTTCATAAGCAAAATTGCTCATTTTACTTTGCATAACACAGGAGTTGCTGGTCTACCACTGCCTCGATTGGTGAGTTTGTTTGTGTTACTGCGTGACATTGGTGAAGTAAAGTTGTCCTTTTAAAACACAAAAGTCACACAGTAACACAAGCAAACTAAAAGACAGAGGTAATGGTAGAGCAGCAGCTTCTGTGTTCTGTGAGGTAAAATTACTTATTCTGCCCATGGAGTTTGGTTGGTCAGGACAGAGTGATATTTGGTTTGTACAACGGCAGCTTCCCGTCGGTAAAGGCTGTCTGATAGCAAGGTAAATATGAAAATATTCTAAATATATACTTAAATTGATATGGATTTTTTAAGTGGCTAAAATATGTTTTGCAGCTGACTGTCCGCAGCAGGTACATTGCTTAGCTTCCATGCTGGTAGTCGTCTCTGCTTCTCCATTCCCATCCGGCATCTACTGTTGATAATACACTGACTACAGATAATTACCTTATACAGCTCCACTTCAAATAATCAGAACTATCCCTTTAACACACCTTGAACCATCGGTAACAACACCTGGGCAGGCGGAGGAACCAAAAGGCAGGAGTTATATAAAGAAGGGTGGAGGGTTACAAAATAAAGAATATATCCATCAACATATTGTACATGAGAGAAAATGTTAATAAATAAATTATAAGTTACAAATCTGTTGAAAACTATGATTTGAAGATGAAAAAGTCTGTCTCGTCAGTCCTGTCTGCAGACAGTGGAAGCAGACATCTTGCTGTAATGCCAGCCGCAGCTCTCATGGCCTGGGGATCAGACCAGTTCAGCCCATTTGAGTCTACACGTGAACTATTGAAGCTCACTTAAGTCCAGTTCCTGGACTATATTATCTCCCTGTAGTCCAGTTACCCAGACTGCTTTATCCCTCTTTCGTCCACTTCTTTGGGCCACGCACATCAGCCTCTCTTTCACAGAGACTGGACCAAGTTCAGCTGAGGTAAGCCCGGGTTCGCCACCTTTAGCCCAAACGATGGCAAGGCCCTCCTTGGTCCGAGTCTTCCTTCAGCCGGCGGCAGTCCTCTCGCCAGGAACACGAAGGAGCAGCAGATTCGTCGTAATACTCATATGAATTTATAGTTGTAGCATAGATAGGCTGACTCTGAAAGCGGTGCTGTCTTTAAATAAAAAAGTGGATAAACAAAATAGCCACTCCAATGTTGAGCAGAATCACCATGACAACGAGGATAGAGCTGTAGGCCTGCGTGGGAGAGAGAGAGAAAGAGAGAAAAGGGGAGAGTGTCAATAATAAGGACACACACAAAAACCTGCTAATACATACAAATGTACTCAGTCATATTCATCCCTTTACCTTTTTCACCAAATCAGTGCACAATAGCCAAGACGCTTTTCATTAACCACAGCTGGTCATTATATCCAGTATAAAGGGAATAATTGAAAAGATAGTAAAGTGGAACACAAACCTCCAAACCAACAAGTGTAGGTGGTTAGTAGCTTTGCTTTACCACAATTAAAAGGGATAGTTTGGATTATACAATATGGGGTTTTGTGAAGATCTTATCTATAGTCAGTGTATTAATCTACAGTAGATTCCAGTTTGCACGCCCCCAGTTTGGAGAAGCAGAGGGGGGCACCTGCACAGAAACTATTCTAAGCAATGTATGTACTTTAGCTGCTTAAAAATGGTCCATCTAAAATAAATAAATAAATAAATAAATAAAAGTTTACATGTACAATATATTTAAAATACTTTCACTGCTTCGCTTTGCTGCCAGGCAGCCTTTTCTGACAGGAAACTGCTGTTACATAACCCAAATATTACTATCTCCAAATCAACCAAACTCCATGGGTGAAATTAGTAA
Source organism: Lutjanus campechanus (assembly GCA_027495735.1). Lineage (NCBI taxonomy): Eukaryota > Metazoa > Chordata > Actinopteri > Lutjaniformes > Lutjanidae > Lutjanus > Lutjanus campechanus. The sequence continues at coordinate 4,699 of JAJHUR010085187.1, read as the reverse complement.
TTTTACCTTGCAGAACTCAGGAGTCACTGGCCTACCACTGCCTCAATCTGTTTGTTTGTTTCTGTTATTTTTTGTCATCAGTGTTTTAAAAGGGTAGTTCGGATTGACAAAAGTCGCACAGTAACACAAAAACTAACAGATTGAGACAGTGGTAGACCAGCAACTCCTGTGTTTTGTGAGGTAAAATCACCCATGGAGTTTGGTTGGCTTGGAGAGAGCGATGTCTGGCTCATATATCAGCAGTTTCCTGTCAGAAAAGGCTGTTTGGCAGCAATGTAAAGCAGTGAAAATGTTGTAAATATAGCATACACTTCAATTTATACTGATTTTTTTAAGGTGGACCTTTGTCATGGCAGCCATATTGGTATGAAATAGTTGGGTAAACACATTACCAATGGTGCTAATTAAGGTCCCATTTTATTTAGTGCATCAGAGTCTTTCCAGTCCCCCAAATGCACAATAACAGCACCCTGACTCTGTTTGACGTGAATGGAACTGAATCTTAATTAGTATCATAGGTAGCACCCGTGTTTATCCTAGTCTTTCATATGGCTGCTATGAAAAAAGTCCATTGCTTAGCTTAGCTTAGCATGCTGGTGCCTCTCTGCTTCTCCAAAGCAGGGGCGTGCCAACCCGTCATCTACAGTAGAAACTATCCTTTTCAAGGACCAAAAGACTATTTTTAACACAAAGATGTATGATTTCCTTCCATTTTATCAGTGTATTCCTATGAAATTGTTGGTGATTAAAGGACTTTTGTTGTTGTTGAAATAATTTCACACTTTTAACGTCGTGTTCGTTGGACATCGCATGAATGCGTGCACGGCATCAATCATTCCACTGCTGTCAGGTGAATTCTGCTAACTGTCACTTCAGCTGGAGGAGGCTGTCTTACTGGGTCAGAAAATCCCACAGCCCTGGGGTTTAAAAAACCTTTTCAAAAAATTATAAATGAACTCAAACGCATGGGTGTCAAGTTAAATACAATGCTCTGACATTTTGAAGATGCAAGGTTTTCACCTGACAGCAGCAATATTCTCCTGCATTGAATAAATGTTGATACTGGCTTCAGAGCTGCTGCTGTTTGACGCAAAGACGGTGGTGGTTCATGTTCTCTTCAAGTATCTTTCTCTATGTATTGGGTCAGAAAATCAGCATGCTACTGATCTACACCCTATCTAGTACATACTTCTGTAGAAATAGTGAGTAGGGTTACAAAGTACTCAGGAAAAAGATGACAAAAAGCATTTTAATTAACATTTAAGTGAAAGACGAGCAGAAACAGTTGAGCAGTCTGGTGAGCCTGTATGAGATCAGCTACTCATATTAATACGATGGAGCCAAATTGTGCAACATCTTTTAAGTAATTATATTTTAAATTCCATCCTAAATCAGACAGTGAAGCCAGCAACAGGTTCATGTCAGAATCCTGTGGAGTGTTTATTAGCAATCACGCAGCATAATCTTGAACTAATTGCACATATGCTACGGCTTTCTGACTTACACAAGAATACAAAGCGTTGCAGACGTCCACACATGACGAGACAAAACAATATCAAGCTGTTTGAAAGTCAGAGGAGCTTGGCAATGTTTCTTAATTAAAAAATAATAATAATAATTGACTTAAAGAGTAATTTTGGAATTTTCCACTCTTTTTTGCCACTGAGAGGCTCAGATTGTTATTCTGACTGTCTGACAACATTATGGAAAGGAGCCCTATAGAGAGATACTTTTTTAAAACCAAACCAAACCAAAAACAGCTGCTTTTGCTCTCAACAAACTAACCAGACTCCCTTTGCAGAAAGGGTCATTTTCAGCAAAGTGAGTCTAATAGATGATAGATGTGAAAATATTCTGGCTGTACACGCTGTTTCTCTGATGTCCAACCTCCCTCTCACTCCTCTCTCAATATTTTTTACATCCATCTCGCAAAGGGAGTCTGGTTAGTTTGGCAAGAGCAGTCTTTAAAAAAATGTCTCTCTTTGTCGGGAACCTTTCCATAATGTTGTCAGACGCCTAGAATAACAATCTGAGCCTGTTAGCGGCAAAAAACAAGCACTTGTAATGGACGTACTTTGACAGTGCACAGTTTGCTGGATGGGTTACATTGCAGCTCAGTTTCATTTCTGCCAGCTGCAGCGCACTCCATCAATACTGTCCCCATTAGTCACTTAGACACAAAAACATAGGGAAATGGAGTCCAGGTTGAAAAATACCCTTTAAGGTGTACTTTAGTTCAACTAGGAATCACACAAGATGCGTAAAAGAGTGTAAATATAGCTGATGCAGACAGACCAGCTGCACTAGGGCCAATAGAGAGAGTGGATCATCCAACAATGTGTTGGGAGGAGAACTGGCCATTTTAAGTTATTCAGAATTGCCACCTCAGATATACGCTTGTGTTCAAAGAAGAACTTTCTATGAAATCTTGTGTATAATTTGCTGTATTTGCAAACCAGTCATGGTGTTAATATGTACAATATGTAGGTGTATTCTATAACAAAATTATACGCTTATTGTATAAAAAATAAACTATAAAAACTATTCAACTAAATGAATGATTTGGCATTTTTGTCATATGTCACATGTCACATGGAACGATGATTCCTGGGTAATATGTATGATGTTGTTCAATGTCAGGTCTCTATTTGATCATGTGATGAGATGACACGATACACGGAGGCTAGCTTTGGTGCAGAATCTGTCTAGACTGACAAGCTGACTAACTCATTTGACTGTATGTGCTTCATAACTAGCAGCCCAAGTAGCATGCACTTGGGCCCGTCATAATAGCGTGCACTGGAGCCAGTCATGGCAACCTTGCGCCACTAATGACCCCCAAAGTTTAGAGATTTCAAAGGTCCAATTTGTGTGATTTAGCTAGAAACTATGAGACACTAATGAGACATTCATTTCATTAAGACATTTATGTAAAATAGCCACAAAAAAATCCCCCTGCTTTCACAAATACACTAGAATAGCAATGAGACAAACTGATGAATAATATAGCCTAAAGAGAGCTTGTGAAGGGAGAACAAGACAAGTCCCAGGATTGAGCCTTTAGGCACTCCACAGGTCAAATGAACACAATTAGGCACTTAAGTCATGACGGGCACAAAAAAAAAGGCGTCCCCAGACGATTTAATAAGATATTATCACTAAATACTGTAGCTTCAGATTCCAGTGTACCACTCTTTCTTATTATCTCTTTTACATTGGTGGTTTCTGGAAAAAATGTCCCCAAAAAAAAAAGGACTAAATTGTAATGCCGCTTACTATTTGCAGGGTCTTCTTGATGTGACGTGCATGGACATACCACCCAGCAGCAATGATGATACATGTGCAGTGATGAAGGAGCAATTTGCATCTTAAGGTAAATAATACCATCCTGTGTTGATCCCACAGGGAAGCCCACCTTCTCTGACAGAGCGAGGTCAGAGGGCAAGCTCTGCTGCAGAACCGCAGCCTGGAGCCGGTGGGGAGTCAGTGTCTTGCTCGATGACACTTCAGCAGATGCTTGGTGACAACCTGGGTCATGTGGGTGAAGGCCAGTCTTTCTGACCACCTGTCCGCTCTGGGTAAATATGTGAAAGTGAATCTAGTATATTCACTGACATTATCATCGATGCAGCACCTTTTTTTTTTTTTCCACCCCACACAGAATCCTTTTTTTAAGCGCTTGAAAATTACACTTTTCACCAGTATTTACATAGAGTGTATTTGGGTCTTATTAAATGACCAAAAGAGGAGGTGCAGAAGACCTATGGTTTTAATTAAGACTACCTCTAAAATAATTTTAACAATAGCTGCAGTGGGAGAGGGAAAATGGGACTCAGAGTAACACTACGCTCTGATATTAAGCAGCATCAGTGCAACATTGTTGTAAATGAATCTGTCCAGAGTGGCTGCTAACAAGGTTTCTGCTGATCAATCCGGTGATAGGCTTATCACAGATCTGTGTCACAGATGATTACCAGAGCAGGAGGGTGAAATCCTCTGATAATCAGCCTTTTCTGCCTCTATTCAGTAAGGCAGTGTTTGCATTTTCTGTATCCATGCACTGTAATACAGTTCCTGACTTACAGATATTCACACCTGTTTTCAGTGGTTTTTGCACGGCTGGTTAGTTGATTAGTGAATAATTAGATTATTTTAATTACTTCATTTGTACCAGTTGAGCATAATCATTTACAATTAGTGTTTTCAATGAGTAAACCACACAGAAACTCTGATGTCTAGTCTTAAAGGTCCAGTGTGTGAGATTTAGAGGGATTTGTTTGCGGAATAAGGCAGAAATAGAATGTGCAGTAATATTCATAAGTATGTTTTCATTATATCCACCAGGCTTAAACCTGGAGGGGATCAGGTAATCACTATGTGTGTGTGTGTGTGTGTGTGCGCGCGCGCGCGTGTGATGCATCTTGTCCAGAGTTAATCTCAAGTACTGCTGGCCCGATCAGCCTAATTTTTTGTGTATAATTAAGATGAGGATTTCCTCTGTGATTCAGAGTTCTTGATGAAGACTTTATGTCTTTATGTTTTTATTGCCACAGGCATTATGTTTTCATGTCATCTCATTGTTGTGAAAGCGATATCTCAAGAACGCCTTGGGGAAATTTCCTCAAACTTGACACAAATGTTCTTAAATGAATTGATTAGATTTTGGTAGTCAAAGGTCAAAGGTCACGGCGACTTCACT
>JAJHUR010085186.1:0-39409 GCA_027495735.1 Lutjanus campechanus | reverse complement strand
GATAAAGGAAATAAGTGTGACAGAGCAGTATAATAATGAAGTACAGCTGCAGAGATGACCTGGCCTACAAATCCTCATGATTTTAACGTTTTTTTTTCAGGGAAAATGTTTGCCTTTTGCTTTTTCAGTTGACACTATTTTTACTCACCAACTTAATTATACATAACGTATTTTACCACAATTAATTAAGCAGACATTTGTGTATTTATTTGGCCCAAGTGTTCAATATTAAATAAATAATGACGAACATAAACATAACGAACCAAAATTTTCATATAAATAAATGAAATTGAAATACAAAAATAAAGCAAATTGTATCTCGTTATTATAAAATGTTAATTACATTAATTTCTTTTTATTTAATTATAGAAATAGTTATTGGAAAATGCCTTTATTTTAAAAGTCAGTTTTTGTTTCATAATGGCACTTCCCAAATTACACTTTTTTATGATGTCACTTTTCATGATAATGGAGGTTTGACCCGACAGCCAATCACATACCTCCAGCCTCCCAACAGGCTCAGCAGCTTCCAGCTACTCATGCTGTTTTTCCACTGGACAGTAGGGCTTGACTTGACTTGACTCTACTCGCTTTAAGTATTTCTACTTTGTTTTCTGTTGCAGACAGTGCTCCGTCAACGTCATAGTGATACTATTCCAGCATTTGGGTAACAACACATGAGAGCTTAACTTTGGTTTTCAGAGGCTGCAGCTTTTATTCACTGACACATTTTAACCTAAACTGTACATTTACTGCCAGATAGACAACTTCACCGCCCAGTTTTTCCTCCGCTCAGCGCACATTCACTGTCACTCTTTGCACACAACCATACACTCACTACAGTACGCTACCACCAATCAGTGGTCTGCAGCTTTTTCACGTTACCTTTTGGTGTTGGCTCAGCTCACTTGGAACCTCAATCAAGGTGATATAAAAAAAAGTACCAGGTATCGGTTATGATTCACAATTGAAAACCAAAAAAGAGTGAGTCGAGTCAATTCGAGCAGAGCCGTAACATTCACTGGAAACATGGCCTTAGCTAACTTATGTTTGAACCAAAGAGACTGATTTGTGTCTTTCTCTAAAGAACATCTTTAGAATCACAACATTAATGAGGTGAATTAACCAGCTACTCTTGCTTTTGTTTTTTTTTTGGTTTTTTTTGTAGGAGTTCCCCCCCACCCCCCAAAGCTCAGGCAGGCTGCAGGAAAACTGCAGGAGCGAAGGATACAGGCAGCATCGTAAATTGACCATAATAAGCGACGACAAGTCATCCACTTCAAACTGATCAACTGTTTATACCTGTAAATTGTCTGTCAATGTAAAGTTCAGCCTGTTAATCCTGATAGCAAAAGCAGACTGCTCTGAGAGGACACACTGGACCTGGAGTTCAGTGACTGTCTGTCTCATTGCCTGCCAGACTCCATTAACCTCAATTTAACCAATATGAACAGTTATCTCCTTCTACAAGATTATCAACGATTTCTTACTACTCATAAACGGACACTTATTCATTCGGTGAACATTCAGCATTAATTTGAACTCTAATTAATGTGAAGTGGGCAAACAAAATGTTATTTATGTTGTGTTTTGTTGTGCGTGGACCACAGGAAGAATAGTATCTGTATCTGGAGTTATCCAGAGAAGAAAAAATGCATGCCAATGCAAGGTGTAAATGCTTTGTGATCAGAATGTGATCTGATGTGCCTGACCACATCTGGTAGGTAGCCTGGCTTGTATTGAATTCTGATCTTAGGGAGGTGTAATGACTAATAATGACTTTATTAAATTATTTCAGCTTTTGCTCAGGTTTCAAATTGTGAGCACTTTTCTAAATTGATCATTGGGAACATTTTTTTAAATACTGGTTTGGGCTTTCATGCCTGTAATTTTACCGGACAGCTGAAGATATGACAGGAAAGGGGGAGACAGAGCGGGGGAGTGGCATGCAGCAAAGGGGACCAAAGGCGGGAGTCAAACCCACATTCTCAAAAAAAAAAATTGCTTATATAAAACAATACCAAACGTGTTTTTCCCCCTCAGTGAAAGCTTTATTTCCACAGCAACATATTGCACATTCACTGACAGCAATATGAAATACATAAAGACATAAAGGCCTACATTTTAAACATATATAAGATCGATAACACGCAGAGCACGCTCATAAAAATAATCTCTATTATATTTCAGATCTTTATTTTATAGTTGATCGATTCAATTTCATGTGATTGATCAAATTCTTTGTGACAATCATTGATTAATTGTGATCATCCCTACTTTTAGCAATCAATATTCTATATATTTTTTATATAAACATACATTAAAATATTTATTTATATTATTTATTCATTTTATATTAAAAGTATTTACTGAAAGTTAAACTAAATTGTGCTCTGTCATTATGTGTCAGTGAACAGGTTGAACCTGCGACAGCAGCAGACTTCAGGCAAAAAAAAATGTGTCTCTCACTTCTTTCATGAAGTCAGATGTTCTTATTTTATTAATGATAAATATGAATGTCTTTAAATAATATTCACTTCTGTCCAGTCTGGACACTCTTTCTCCCATAATGATCAACTTTACAGCTGGTTAATCTGTTTAGCTTTTTGTGGATGTTTTCTAATTGGGGATGAAAGACTAATAGACTGAATGCTAAACAGGATAAAATGGGAGTTTCTGTGGACATTTATGGTTATTTATCAGAGTTAATGGGATGAAAGCACATGCTAAATCATGGAGATAATTTGTAGATGCCAGAAATGTACAGAAAGTTCCTCTAATTATACGTTCCTGTCTTTGTGCAGAAGCAAAGCAAAGTTTTGCACTCGTGGGCCCAAGGTCTTTCTTTTTCCTCCCCAAAATCTCATCCCTCCCTCTGTCCTCCTCTCAGCTTTCCTCCTCGTGTCCCCTCAGCTCTCCTTCCCTTCAAACTTCTCCCCATGTCCCCGTTTCGACAGGTCTGCTGAAGGAGATTCTCTCACAATGCCACTGTCTCAGAGCCTCAGTGTCTCCTCCACAAATAGGCCTCGGTAACTAATCCTTCCTGCTCTGGTTTCAGACGGGACCAGATAACCCCCCCAACACCATCAGACCCCTCCTCTGGAGCTTCAGTCTCTTCTTGCACCCCGATCGGCCCCCCTCTTCTCTCACACATTGACTTTGGAAAGCTCATTTCTCAACTTTGATATAGTTTACAGTGAGAAGACGTCCTGTTTCTCTTTGATGGCTCTGTCAGACGCCGGGCCAGTAATTAAACAGGTGAAAACAACAAGATAAAACAAAGAAAAACTGAGCTATATTACTGAGATTCCACACAAAGGCAGCCAAAGTATCTACCTCGGACAAGAGCACAGCATTTGTTCAGAGTTCATAACTGAGGAGGCAGATTCTGTATTAATAATAAACCAGTGGGCTTACCTTTGAATAATCCAGTTGGTTTCTCAGTGTTTTTGCCTTGCAGAGAAGAGAGAAAAGCATATTTACCATTAACAATATGATCAAATATTTATTAACTTTTAAAAAGGTACGATTTCAAGAATTTAAGGAACAAAAAATCAGACATTTTGGAGTAAACCAAATTTACATTTAACCTGCTCTGAGCAGAAATCATCTCAACTTGCGAGTCATCCTTCATTTTAAATCCTGCTGCCACAGTACGGCACAAAACCACAATAAATGTTTTTCCTCAAGACTCAGAGTTTTAAAGGACCAGCTTGGATTTAGTGGCATCTAGAAGTGAGCTTGCAGACTGCAAACACCTCGCCTCACCTTCCCCTTCCCAGTGTGTAGGAGAACCTGTGGTGGCTGGGAAATGCCAAAGACTGTTTCTATATCTAGAGCCAGCGTTTGGTTTGTCTGTTCTGGGCTACTTCAGAAATTTTGGAAATAAGGCTCATTATAGGCGCTTATTTTCAGGTGATTAAACACTCATGGAAATTTACAAGTACTATATTCCACTTCTGCCAAGTTCTGCCAATAAAGCCCTGTAATTTCTTACACTCTTTAATAAAAGAAGAACAGAGAAAAGTGAAAGTCAGATAAAAATAAATAAATCAAGTGGTTTTGAGGTCATTCATTCACTATAAACCTTCCAAAGCCTTATTAAATTGTTCACATTTTCAAGGCACACTTACAAATCAATTATCTTCTCACATTATCACTAAAGATACCAGCCATCCTCATGAAAAGCAATGAACCAAACGTGATAAGGTGGTCCTCTGATTTTCTGATTTACAAGAAAAACAGATATATTCACACTGTTTTTCTTAGGAAGGGGGGTCTGTACCTGACCAGGGTGGCTGATAAGGCTGACAAAGGCTGCATAGACACATCCCACCTACTCTCAGTGGGCCCCTCTGGTTGGAGGTATATATACTTCAAGATCAGAACCAACGGGGCAAAAAAACTAATTTATTCCCAGGGCTATAACTTAGATAAACAAGATGCGGTAGCCACTGTGTTTCAGGGGATGTACGTGGACTGAGGGATGAGAAACACATGAAATACATATGGGTTGTACAGTACTCACTGTTATTTTTGTATTTGTTGGTATGTAGTTATTAGCATGCACTTCAACGCCTGCCTGGACTGTGATGATATTCATGACAGCTGCTACAGATGATGGATCATTGTTAGATTAGATTGTTGTTGATTGTTTTGCCTGATATGCTTTTAATGTGTCTATATGTTTCTGTGCTGCACCACAAATTGCCTCTCAGAGGACATTAAAGTTCTCAGTCCTCCATAACTTTCGCCTCTGGTTACACTTGATTTCTGCATACAATTAAATGAAAAATTTAATGAAAACAGATGAATTTGCCTTTATTTTGCACCTCATACCAATCTTAAACCAGTGTTAAATTTGCTAAGTGACAATTGCTGGATACAAGCCTGCTTATATCAGGGACCATTAATGTTTGTGGCCCCCTGTCATTTTGCAGATGTGGCTCCTGGGCAAAGCAAGTTCAGCATCCCTCATCTGTAGCCATGTTAGCCAATGTGTTTAGGCACAGCAGTGCCTTACAATGCTGACAATGCTAACATGCTGATGTTTAGCAAGTGTAATGTTAACCATCTGAGTTTAGCATGTTAGCATTCTAACATGTTTAATAGCACTAAACGCAAAGTACAGCTGAGGCTGTTGGGAATGTAATTGGTTTTGCAGGTATCTACAAAATGATTACAGTTTATCTGGAGGGTGATATGAATAGGGAACAAATTTTATGCTGATCCATCTTGTACCTGTTGAAACATTTAAAGCCAAATATGTCAACCAAGAGGAAAAGTCATGGATCACCGAAGTGAGCAGATTTCATCCTCTGAGGACCACATCTGTTCCAAATTTCACAACAATCCATCCAACAGATTTTTCAGTCTGGGCCAAAGTGGTGAACGGACTGACACGGGCCATTTTACTTTACCGATGAGACTGGACTAGTTTGATGCATGTAACATGGCCACAATCACCAGTGACTGAAAGACTCCATTCAAATAAAATGAATAGCTGCTGCAGTGGTGTCACAGACCACTCAATACCTGCTCCAGCTGTTGATGCCATCTCTCCTCGCCAACGATCTGACGGTGGAAAACCACAGGGGCGGCGCTCAAACTGAACGACAGCGGCTCCCCCATGCTGCTCTTCACAAAGGGCTGCAGGTCAGAGTTCAGCTACAGAAGGGAGAGCACATTTGTCAATCAGGCGTCAGTCTGGCTGAGATTCTACTCTGAAACCAATTAGACCAACCCAGCGGTGAGAGAGCATTCTGCCTACCGACTCTCTGAGTGACCCTGTTAATGAGCAGCATGATGAACGGGCTGGTGAAACACACAGATAGTTCTCCTTCAAAGACCTCATTTCTGTTTCCTCCCATGCTGAGATTCCCTGTAGCCACTGAGGCCTGCAGACAAGCAGCTACGGGGAGCCGCAGCAGGAGAGGACGTACCAACACAGCCCTGTGAGCGGGACCGCTATGAATTGACTTTTAGGCTAGAACCAATAAGATTCAGCTGAAAAACCTTGAAAAAAGTTTCAGCATCTGCAGTATCTGGTGCATTAACATAGTTATCTTAGCTTACTGCAAGCCAGCTTCCCTCCTTTTTTCCCCCCATTCCCGATTTTTATGTTCGTCTCGAATAATAAGCTCATTAAATTTAATGCACTGGCAAGACAGTATTATAAAATATATTCCCATGTTTATTTTCAACACTGTTTTTTGTATCAAATCAAAGAAATACTAATATCATCAAACTAAAATAAGACCAATTATCCACCCAGGAAGAAGAGGAAAAGACCTTAATAATACAGAGTTACTGAAATGGGTGACATCACAGTTTTCAAACTGATCCCCACCCACTTTAATCCAGTGACAAAATCAATAACAAAAATTCAAATTTCTCACGTGAAACACCCAGAACAGTTACGTTACATAATATTGTGTGTTCTTGTAGTTCTCCACCACATTGCTTATAGTAAGAAGCTGATATCTGATGAAGGCGTGATCAAACCGACACATTCAGCTGCCATCACCTCAAAAGTAGCCCACTGGTGTGACGCTTGACCTTTATTGATTTGTCCTCCAAAGACAAACGTTGGTATTCTTGGCTGTGTGGTGGGTGGGACGCTCAGATCAGACTCACCTTGTGGCCCAGTGAGAGGTGCTTCCCGTACTTGTAGGCCAACCTCTGGGCCTCCTTGTCGTGTCTGGCGAGCTCCATCGCGGCTTGACAGCTCTTGGCCAGCAGCGCCCCGTGGGACAGGAACGCCTGCTCCTCCCACGTCACCACGTCCACGCCATCGGTGAGACTGTTCTCCTATAGAGCGAACAGAGGCAGAGACACCACGGGTCTGAGCCCTCACCTCAATCAAAACAACCCCTTCTTGCTCCGTGATTTCATATTTCACTATGTAGCTGATTGTGCATCAGAGTGAAACAGCAATTTAACACAGTATTTCCCACAAGTTCTAGTTATTTGGAACAGAGGGAAACTGGGAGAGGGACACGACGCCAGATCAGGAAAAACAATCTCTCGCTCTGCAAACACGATCTCTACAAATTAGTCCAACATAAAACTATAAACACCTCAGGTGAAACAAGGTTAAATACACCATCTCTGTACAGATGGAGGTACTGTTGGAGTTTGATCTGGATAATAGCAAAAAAGCTAACCCTTTAGCATTTTCTAGAATAAACACAACCAAAACAGCCAGAAATGAAACTTTCTTCAGTACACACGTTGGCACTTCTGTTGAAAAATGAACCAACTGTCAGAACCACTCACAAAGTAGTATTTAATTTTTATGCTGAACCACTTTGAAAAAAATACCCCTAAAAACTCTATTTTCCTGTGGTTTTTGAATTAATTCCACTGCAGTATTGTTTTCTTTTGCTGTTAAATGATCACGTTATATATTTATTATTCAGGGTTCATGCAGCTTTTTAAAAAGTAAAATTCAAGCGTTTTTCAAGCCCTTTCAAGGGCAAACATTTCCAGACACACCACCAGCAATCAGTACTGTCCCTCTGTGTATTTAACCAGCTATTCATATAAACCTTCACTGTATGTTTTGATTATGATTATTTAATGCCTGCTAATGACTAGAGCAAGGGACCAGTGGAGGAATAATCTAATCTAAGACAAATACGACGACAGCAGCATCGTGTCATGTCAAATATTAAAGGTCTTTTGATTTACATGAAGCACCAGATTGTGTTGAAAATCAAGCATTTTTCAAGAGTATATTGTAATTTAAAACATATTCCTAACTTTTGAAAACATAACAGTTAAATTGAAGCATTTTCCAAACTTTCAAAACCCTTTCATTGTTAACAAATCTCATGAAAAGACAAAAACCAACAATTCATTTGCCTGTCCACCTGTCTCTGACACCTCAAGCCCTTTGGTTCCGACTGAAGATGTAAATCTTTAAAGGGACAGTTCATCTCAAAATCAATAATACGTATTTTTGCTTTGGCCTGTAGCTCTATTTATCCATCTAGATAGTTTTAGTCTGAGTTGTGAGTTTTGGAGATATTGGCCATAGAGATGTCTGCCCTCTCTCTTATATAATGGTGGTCTGCTTGTAGTGCTCAAAGCACGAAAAAATCCATTTGAAAAATTCAAAACCAGTGTCTCTTTCCCAAAGTCATGACCTGGTGATTCAAGATAATCCTCAGACGTTGTTGTGAGTGGTGCAGTAGTCCCATTATATCGGAGAGAAGGCAAACATCTCCAACACTCAGCAACTCACACTAAAAAATCTAGGTGGATAAATAGCACTACAGGCCAGAGGAAAAATATGTATTTTAGATTTTTTTGGTGACCTATTTAAGTATGGATCCCAAATACATAGTGTAATTTTTAAAAATGCTCAGTCTCTTGCAAATATTACTCAAAGAGAGGTAAATAGTGGATTTGATAGGGACTATTTTCAGCTGTGGATTAATCTTCATTTGGTGCTCTGGGAGTATTTCTGGCAGCAGTACAGTGTACATGTGATTGACTCAAAATAAACATAGGAACATGCCAGCCAGTGAAACAGTGTGGCTCACTTAGGACTGGGGAATATAAAGATATTATTATATCAATATTGTGATATGAGCCTAGATATTGTCTCAGATCATGGATATCATTACATCGTGATATGCCGTAAGTGTTGTTTTTCTTCCTTGTTTTAAAGGCAGCATTACGATAAAGTGATGTAATCTGCTGAACTTGGACATATTTGATTCTGTCCATGTCCCCCAGCCATACTTTACATACTGTTGGTTTAATCTACAGCAGTGCATCACATTCTACAGTATAAGAACATCACTATTTGAGAATTTATGGTATGTTATTTTAGAGAAAATGTGTCTCAAGATATATATCTTATATTGTGGCATAGCCTAAAAATATTGAGATATTATTTATAAGCCATATCATCCAGCTCTACGCTCACTGATGTTTTTTAAATAGTTTTTTGATACCAATGGAGCTCTACTGTACAGAGGTCTAACTTGTATAAGGCTTTAGATACACAGAAAATTCATTGTTGGTTTTGGTCTTTTCAATGGAATTATAGATAACAGCAAAATATTCAATATCACTCGCCTTTTTCTTCAATTTACTCTAGGAAATTCTGTATTTTTATGGTTTTATGGTTCCTGAAACTCTGACTATTTGCAGTTTAAGTGCTCTGAAGTACCATTAAGTATGAATTGTTCCACACAAATTAGCCTTGCCTTCTATTTATTAGTTTGTTGTATACGATGTATTCTGTCACGTCTTCGATAAACACTTATCACAGATTGTTTAATTCAACTTCCCCACGTCAAAGTTGGACTATAAAAGGAGGATAAATGCTTTACCTCAGTATTATTGTGATTCTCATAGTAGAGTCCTTGAACTACATCACCGATGGCACTTGAGATCAATTCAACAACCTGTTAAACAGAGGGAAAAAAAGACATTTTGGGTTAAAATTTTAATCAGAGTTTCACATTTACACACCATCCTCTGTTGCCCGCTGAACTGAGAAGAGATGAAGTTAAATAATGGGTTTGATCTGCACAACAGTCAACATGTCCATCAACAGCCACGTGTCCTGTTGAAGTGTCCTTGGACTCGGGCACTGAACCGCTAACCTACACCTTCATTATAAATCACTCCGGCTAACAGCATCGATTAAACCCCTAAAATGCAGATGTAAATGAGGTTGATCAAAACTGACACGCTACTCAGTTCATCCGTGACACTTGTAATTAAAAACCACAATTTCCCCTGATTGAAGCATGAGCTAACGGAGCTCTCGCCTGAACAGCTGGTTTGGCGAATAAATCAGAGGTGAGATGAGGGTCGGAAAGCAGGTGAACTGCTGCAAACTCAGCTGCTCATTACCGGGCCACGGAGGAGCTCCTGTTGATTTCATGAAGCAGATCCAGGCTCGCCTTCATTCATGATTATACTTTGTATTTATAGAGAAGTCCAGTCGATAGAGACAGATCAGGTGTCTGTCCCATCTGAGGGGCTGAAATGGAGCTAAAAAAGCAGATGGTGGGACAAAATCAGACCGTGTCCAGAGAGCAGAGGGGTTAACAAGGTTTTGGAGTGATGATCTGACTTCAGGGGGCCTCTTTAGGCTCCTTTTTCTACACAAATTATTCAAAGATTTATCTCACTTTGTGCCTCTGAGTGTTTCAGCTTTGTATTATTAAAAGGGACAGTTCACCACAAACTTAAAAATACATATTTTTTTTTACCTCTAACTTGTAGTGCTATAGTGCTATCCATTTAGACCGATTTGTTGTGAGTTGCAGACACTTGAATCTCAGCAGCAATGTCACTTTTCAGAAGTTATGACCTGGTTACTCAAGATAATCCACAGATGTTGTTATGAGCAGTTTCATGTACAAACTACTACCAAACTACACCCACCATCTGCAGAAGGCAGCGTGCATCTACTCATGGAGGAGAGGTTTGTGCTTGTGAAAGTGCTGGATGTAAACTTTATTAATAATGGTGTGGTGATACGGTCGGCAGGTGTAGTTTGGTAGAGAGAAAAAAGTTCAGACATGAAACTGCTCACAGCAAGGTCTGTGGGTTATCTTGAGTAACCGAGTCATGATCTCTGAAAAGTGACACTGCTGTTGAGTTTTTCAAATGTATTTTTTGGTACTTTGAGCACAAGCAGAGTGCATCTAATTTATGGTTTGGATATGGTTATACTATGATGTGTCATAAGAGTTGTCTTTTCCTGATTTCAAAGGCTGCATTACTGTAAAGTGATGACTGTTCTAGCTGATCTATTATTTTCCACTTCAGGCTCATTTACATTAACCAGGGGTCTCTTGAATTGGTCATTAATACCCCTGATGAAATTGGCTAGCTGAGTTTTGTGGGTTCTAACTGTGCTTTTGTCAAACGCCACAGAGTATGCAGTGACAACTCTAGCTTTGTCATGTAACTGATCATAAATTTCACTTGGTAACCTGCTAATCTCCTCAACTGCTGTGTTTTCTGACAGAGAAATATTGTTGAACAAGCTCTTCTTTTCTGGAAAATAGAATATCAGTGAATTGCAACATGCTATCTATCAGAAATACAAACATGCAATGGATATTTTTTAATATAAAATCGTGTTCACATTTTAATTACGCAATTGAAGGGTAGTTTAAACTGGTATGAACAACTAGGAGAAGGAATTAAGTTAAAAAGAAAAACAAAATTAGATTTTTGATATCATGTCCTCGAGGGAGGGGGGGCCTGAAGCAGCCTGTGGGCCGGCAGTCTGACCCCTGTGCTAAACATTGGATATGCATATGAATATGGATGGAGCATTTTGTCTATATTCTGAATTCATTTTGTCTGTATTTCTGCACATTTTCTGAAAAACAGACGAAACAGAGCCGTACCACCGGAAGTCATGGGGGGAGACGGAGACGTGACCATAGAAAACGACAAAGAAATGCAAAAGCATTGGTAATGATGGTCATCGTCAGTTAGTTAGTGAAAACAATTCTCTGTTCACGTCACAATGGATTTAATGGACGCGCAGACCACTACCGTCTACAACGACGCATTGAAGAATGTGGGCAGTGATGGTGACATTGTTTGAAATTTTCATATATTATATCCATATTACTGATGGTTATTTATCAGAAATCTTATTGTGTTAATAACAATAGTCATACATACAATATTGTCACAATATTGATTTTTGATTGTGAGGTATTTGGACCACAATATTGTGATATTTGACTTAGCCCACACCGCCCAGCCTGAATTCCATTTCATTAGAGCGTGGGCAGACATCTCTATGGCCGATATCTCAAAAACTCTGCAACTCATACCAAAATCTAGGTGGATAAATGGCACTACAGGTAAGAGGAAAATATGTATTTTTGATTCTGGGTAAACTGTTCCTTTAATCTGTTGATACTTACAGTATTTATACATTGGTGGTTTTCTTCAGAAGTGGTACGGAAAGATTAAAGCGAAAAGGAAAATTGGAAAATGAGAGAGAACTTCTTCCATCACCAGGCTATAGACTCTTTCCAGCACAAGATAATCAATATACTGAGCACGAAAAGATGTGCTGCTTTCAGGAACCTGACATTAGATATTTTTTAACTTTCTATCTAAAAACAAAACATTTTAAAACAAGCAACATCTCAAAAAAAACGCACAAGAAATGGTCACATAGAGTCTAGTTGAGGAACAAGAGCAGTGTGTTTAAAACTGCAGTTGCCCATTTCCTCTTACAGGGGGCATGCATGACTACATTTTAGCTTACAGAAACACAACTGGGCCCTTATCAACTGCCACAGGAGAGGCTGCATCTTTTCAAATCATTACTCAAAGTCTGTATCTAATGAATGAGTAAAAGTCTGAAGTCGATCTCTGCGTCCTTCATTCACAGAACAGTGTGGACAGAGGAGCAGAGGCCACGCCCGTACAGTTCAGATGAATGAGGTTAAATTTAGAGCTCCTTCAGTTCATCCCAGACATCCTTGGTTCATCAGAAAAGTCTGGTGACGCTGGCTGCTCCGTCAGCCTCGGCTCGCAGTGCCCTTTGGGTAACTGAATCCACCGGGGGAAAATATTGAGGAAACCCGAGACTCGCCCACAGACCTGGAAGGACAATGTGCCTACAGTATTACCAGATGTGGTGTCTCTGCCTGCCTTGGGAAGTGGGGGCCAGTGGGGGTCTTTTTTTGGAAAGTATCAGATAAGCTCTCCCCCTGCCTCCCCCTTACTCCATTCCCAAATCCAGCCAGATCGTGTTTTGCCGACAGGTCTGCGAGGGGGGAGAAACCGGAGCTCCACGGCGAGATTGCTTTACAGTTTATACAAGTAGCGGCATAGGTTTCCTCTCAAGGCCACGACACATAATCTCCATCGCTCTCACTGCCTTAAAAGAAAAAAAAAGGCTGGTTTATGAGAAAAACTTTGAAAGCTGCATTAACTACTCATCTGTCACCCTGAGTAGTAAAATGATGTGGTACAATGACCACACACAAGCCCGACTGTCAAGCTCAGAACAGTGTGAGTCTGGTATGAAAAGTGCTTAACACACTTTAAAGCTGTTAGAGAGTTATAAATATCAGACAATTAACAGATTTTAATGAGCGAAAAGGAAATCGCCTTTATGTTTATGGGTAATTTTAAGTTTAAAACTAACTATCTATTTGCATGCCTTTTTTCCTCCATCCTACGGTGTATGGTGCACCTGTCAAATTCATACTCAGATTGGGGGCAGCATTTTACCATAGCAACCACTAACTGCTGCTAACTGTAGCTGCCACTAGCTAGTTAGCTCAGTTAGCAGTACAGCTAGCAGTCCTGTTAGGTGGCTTGAGTCTGCCTGGCCTGGGAACTCAGACAACCAGAGGAGCGTTGGTGTTTACACCATTAGGAGAGGAGTTTGGACAACCAGGTGGAGGTTTTCAGGGCCAGCAGGGAGCGCTGGCAGGGAGCAGTTTAATAAGGAAAATTAGTGTAAAAATATTTTCTTTATTGACATTCTCTAAGTTTATTTGATATATTTATTAATCTAAAAAAAGCTAAGAGAGCTTGTGTAACATAGCTAACTCATCGCTCGCACACTATGTTGCAGCTGAAACTACAGGGGGAGGCCTGAGCCATACCATCAGACTGCCGCCTCTTGAGGTACAAAGTGGTATTACATGACAGGATGGGCTGGGTTTAGCTGGTTAGCATACTAACTGCAGTAAGCATCTCTGCAACGAAACAGATAGAAATCTTAAGCCTAACATCAATACTGTTATTTCTTCACATTTTGTTGATAATTTCAGTTAATTTTTGAATGTTCTGAATGTGAACTATAATTCTTACATATTGCACCTTTAAAAAGGTCACTCCACCAATTTTACACATGAAGTTCAGTTGACTCATCATGAAGAGTGCTACTCAGCCTGTGAAAACAGTTGTATAATGTGCTCTGTGGCTCTTCAGGAACTTTGAAAAAATAACACTGATGGTCATCTTGGGACACATGTCCTGCATTCCAAATCACATACTTTTTCTTTTTACTGTTAGTACGTACTGTAGCTTCCCTTACAAATGACAATTGGTACATACTACTTCCTCATTTTACCTCGAACTTCACCTCTTGCTCATACACCCATCACAAAGAATTATGGGTCAGAACAACCAGAAAAGCACATTGGCTTTCATACTGCAAAATGCATCCTGGTATTTTTGGCATACTGTATTTGACATACTGTGTATTGGGATATGCAACATTTTTTTCTGGCATACTAAATACAGTATTATGGTTGCATGGGTACTGGAACACACAGATGGGGTCTAATGAAAGATGCTTTCCAGCTGCATTATGGGAATGATCAAGGGTTTTTGGAGCTCGACCCATACTTTTTTAAATTTTTTATTTTATTTTTTATTTTTTGGGCTTTTTGCCTTTATTTGGATAGGATAGCTGAAGATATGACAGGAAGGGGGGCAGAGAAAGAAGGGACAACATGCAGCAAATGAGCCGCAGGCTGGATTCGAACCTGCGGCCACTGCAGAGGACTGGTAGCCTCAGTACATGGGGCACACACCCTACCAACTGAGCTATAGGGGCACCCCAAGGAGCTCGACCCATACTTAAAGGGATAGTTCAGATTTATTTAAGTGAGACTGTATGCCAGTTTAAGTGTACTCTATATTTACAATATATTTCACAGCTTTAGTTTAATGCCTTTTCCGACAGGAAGCTGCCGTTATATAAGCCAAATGACAGCTTTCTCCAGACCAACCAGACTTCGTCAGCAAAATCATTTTAATTTGTAGAACACAGAAGTTGCTGGCCTACCACTGCCTCGAGTAGTTAGTGTGTCTGTGATATTGTGTCACTTGGGGGTTTTAAAATGTTAGCTCAGATTCACTGAAATGACAAAACTAACTGATCGAGGCAGAAGTAGATAAAATATGCAAAAGGAGTGAGAGAGAGAGATATTTGGCTTTTATAATGGCGATTTACCATCAGAAAAGGCTGTTTTAAGGAAAAGTAAAGCAGGGAAAATGTTCTAAATGTAGCATACACTTAAACGGATATTGACTTTTTTTAGGTGGACCTTTTTTAAGTGGCTAAATTATGTCTGCCTGCTGACCCTGTCCACAATAGTACATTGCTTAGCTTCCATGCAGGCACTCCTCTGTTCTTCTCCAAAGTCGAGGCCTGTCGACTCCATCTACTGTAGGTATCACGGTGCTACACAGGTTCAGAAAAACCTCCAGAAAATGATCTGTGAACTCTCTTCAGGTTGACAGTTTATATCATGTCATATTAGGCATAATTTGCTTACATTTTTCAACATCCCATTTTTCAATTTCCCAGATTATACTATTTCTTGAGATAAAAATCACAACTACAGATTGTTTTCTTTCATCCACATTAAAGAAAACTTTGACATATTTTGTTTAGGTTCAATTACAAACCGGGGCCAAAAGTCAACATGAACTCACAAATAGGATGTGAAGTGAACTGGATTTTTGAAACCCAAAGTCCCACCAGTTTAAAAAAACTTTGGTCAAAACAAACCCCATTCCTGTAACTTTAGCTCGACATGATGGATTCTTCATTCCTGTTTACAATAATCTAATTTCCCTCCCGTCCATAAAACCATTGAGGAACAGCTTCACAAAAACACAGCTGAGTATGAGCATCAGTGCGTACTGTGGTTTGCCCTGGGTTCATTTTGTTTTGCTAACCTTTTCAAACATGAGTAACTGCTGGCTATCGGATGTCCGTCTCCTTATTACCCTTAAAAACTTCCACTTTGCGGACGTTTCCTGGTGCTGCTTCAGATTACATTCACACTTCTCATAAACAGAACTGCAGGTTTGTTTTTTGGGGGGAAAAAGGACTGATAGTTTCAAGCGTTGCCACCTGAGTTGACTGGCATGCACTCTCACCCTCGACAATGAACCGCAGTGAAGGAACAGATGCTAAAAACTTCAATTCATGCCAACTTGCTTGGTGTGAATGAAGATTTAACGTGATTAAATCATCATTAGCTCAAGTCATCAGCATATCTGCCATCATTTCATTCTCACTATGTTGTTTTTCCATCTTACAGGGAAACAGCATATCAATTCCATTACTGTAATTTGTAGCTTAGCCACACAGTGATGATTATCTCTCATGGTACTGATCCTAATGAAAGCCAATAATCTGTCTAAAGGAAATGCCACACCTTTAGAATGATCTTTAATTCATTATAAAGGAAATGGTGGTTCCTTACAACTCCTACTATGTTTCCCATACAAAAAGCTCCATGGATACAAACTTACATGAAAAATATGATGCAAGTGGTATCATGGAGGGGGTCTCTTGGCTGCCATAGAGCAGACATGAACTCAGACTGCTGAATAAGAAGCGCCAGGGAAGGCGATAAGGGCTGGTCTGGCTGATGGCGCGAAGGGTGGGGGGACGGTTATTTTGATCCACTCAGGCAACCGCATTCTGACAGAGCAGCGTGGTGACAGCATCTGTCAGCGAGGGGTTACCAGGCTATGTCGTAGATATGATCTGTGGTGCACTTACAAGACCACCACCCCACACACGTCCAAATCTGAAAACTCAATAAGAAGGATTCCCTCGGTGAACGCGTGGATGGTGTCTCCTGACCACATTAACAACCCTACAGTATGAAACAGGCTGAAGGCCGTCATATGCGAGAGCTTGAGTGTCACTAACTGAAGGTCCTGGTATGAGATTCTGTGAATTTTCCAGATCACGAGACCTGCTGTTGGCTGCTAGGCAACCTACAGAAACTCCAGGTACAATAATGACATCCAAAGAGAGGATATCACAGTACCACCTACACCACTGGTTACCAAATTTTCTAACTTGTGACTTTAGCCAAACAGCGTCTACTCAGGTTCTAAATCCTAATCACAAGTTTCATGTAGCTTAAACAAAAGACTGATTGATAATCATTTTTAGAAAGCCTAAGAGATAAAAATCACCAGTATTCCACAAGATAAAAAAAACATACAGACTGGTATTGGCTTATTTCTTGATGGGTAGAAGGACATTTTGTTTTGTTTTGTTTCATCGTCACCAATCAGTAGTGAGCATCCCGTCCATCCTGCTGATATGTCCTTGACATGGAAGCTGTGGTAGAGGTTGCTAGGAGCAGCTAACTTCAACATCTGGAGTTTTTTGGTAAACAAAGGAGCACGAATGTGAACTACTATCAGATAGTTTCAGTTTTTCCCAGTGACGATGTCCTAACCTGCGCCAAGCATCAGCAAACAGGCTAAGCGGCATGTCGCTTGTTTGGAAAAAAAACAACAAAAAACGCTCACCCTGGTTCTATGTTTGGCAAGTTTTGTGCATTAACATCACAATCTTAACATTTGTTTCCCCTCCAGTCAGAAGTCATTAGGTACCTCCAGAGACTCCACAGATTCATGAGACTGAGAAGCGCTTGGCCATTATAATCAATTAATTGGTTTGAGCATTTTTTAAAGAAAAAAGTCAAAATTCTGATTTCAGCTTCTTAAATATTCACATTTTTGGTGTCTTTACTCCTCTATGACAGTAAACTGAATATCTTCGGATTGTGAGTAAAAAAAAGGAAATTGAGGAAATAATAGACTGATTAATCAACCATAAAAATAATTGTTAGTTGCAGCCCTAACTGAGGAGCTGTTGGGAGTTACAAATAAGTGAACTGTCCCCCAACTATATAGAAACAAGGCTGATTTAAGATAATTACATTAGTTAGTAATAAATAATTTAGACACTTAACTTACTCATCTGCAGAGGAAGATAACAAGAAAAGTTTTCTGCAACATCACTCGTAGTATATCTGCACATTTTTCATGCTCCTTCAACTAGAGTTGACTGGATGGATGGAGCAGGGCTGACTTGTAAAATATTTTTAATTGTGCACCCAAGCTTGCTTAAGTCTTCTTCTTTCCTGCACATTTGTTGGTGCATAACCGCTGCCAACTTCTGATCAGCAGTAGCGTGAAAATTTGGAATGTGTATCACTGCCAGTGATACACGATACAAACGAAGATGTCACCTACTTGTAAAAACATTGCTCACCTTGCAAGAAATATGCTGATTCAAGAGTCGTTTCTCCCCATTAATCAATCTGGCCTATTGAGCTCTGATTGGTCCGATTGCTTTACTAAAAGGCAGAAACGGCCACCAGTGGGCATCTGCCATTTCTCATTGTTGTAGCTAGCATGGTGGTCAATATTTTTTCAATACACATTTTAAATGAGAAAATTTATGTTGATTATAGAAAATAATGAAGCTGTAAAAACATGTTCTAATTGCTCACTCCAGACCTTAGTTCAGTTTAGTATTTATTGTCTTGACTGAAATTTGGCTTGCAGGTTAAAAAAAACTAGAAAGTGTTCAGTGAATTCTTCTGTACCAGAACCATGTGCAGGTTGTTAATTTAATAAAAAGAAAAAAAAAAATCCTATGTTGTGTGCCAAGAACTTTTTTTTTAAACTTTTCACTGTCTAATTGAGTATAATTTTTTATGCTATTATTGTATCATAGTTTAATATTCTGGTATTGTGACAAACTTGCTATGTAGGAAGATGACATCCCCATTATTAATCCGGCCTACTGAGCTCTTGGTCAGTTCTTTCTCTAATTGGGGAAAAGTGGCATCAATGGGAACAATACCAGACCTATCTGAATGAATCTCTGGGTGGCAATTCAGAAATCTTGAACCAGACCAATTTTGTTGATCATCTCGCAGCCACTCAGATTTATTCTGTGGCCTCCTTTTGGGCCCTTGAATCACTGGGCTAGGGGCTCAGATCATTGTTTGAATGAAAAAGAATTTCTGGCAAGTGTAGCCTAAACCATTACATGGACACATACTCGGCACCAGTGATTCAGACAAAATAAAAACACGAGGATTTTGCAGATTACCATTTGGTCTACTAAATCAGTGAACAGGATGCTTGCACTGCAGGTGCTGTGGAAAAAGATGAAAAACTCCTCAAGGATCAATAATATTCCATAAATTCCATTATCAGTGGGAACTCTGAAATATAGTCATCATTGCAGGTGTGAGATGTTGAGTTTGGATGTGGTATGAGTAAGAGCAGTGTGGAGCTGTGAGACTGCTGGGAGTTCATATTAAGACAGCAGTGTTTCTCACTAATATCACTGATGTCAGCTCAGATATTTCACAGTTACAGGTACCTTAGTGTTGTCCAGCTGGGCGAGTCCCGTACAAGCGTTGGCCAGCAGGAAGTCGCCGCTCAGGACGGCCATCTTATTCCCAAACTGCATGTCCTTCAGTGGGCCGTCTGAAACCGTCCACTCCTTCAGATTGACTATCCCGCGATGCACCAGGAAGGCCGTGTGGATCAACTCAGTGATTTCTGCCAAGTTCCTCTGGCTATGAAACAGAAAGAAAAATACATTTAAATACCACAGTTCTTATTTTTGTCAGCTGCTTTTAAGAGAGGCGTTTCAGAGACTTGACAGTTAGAGAGCTTTTTGACAGAAACCTTTTCATTGTCTTTATGCTGTTGAAATATGCAGCTTTGGCAAGTTTGAGAACTCATTCACAGCATCACGTACTGTACAGGTGTGCTGACCTCAAAGGAATCAGTCAAAACAAAGGAAACAAAGGATTTGTGGGCTACATTTCATCCATTAAGAAAGTGGAAAAAAAAACATCTATTTAGTCAATAAAACCGCAATGTTCAGATTGTGGAGTTTTTTCATTTGAATAAAATATACAACACAGCTCCAAACAAAGACTGCTGGGATCATACAGTTCATTCAACTGCAATCTGAAACATTTACTGAGGAGACAACTTCAAAGGAAGAAATTACTGTGTATCTACAACGATAAGAGATTTCTCTACAACTACAATTTGCTTTAAAAACCTTCCAAGTCAAAATCGGCGTACTCGAGGGCATAAACCGGCAGATATGTCAGACATCTTGCTGCACAGCATGTCAGGGGTGGTGTTAAAAAAAGAAATTAAACTTATCATTAGCAAATAACAGCCATTCTTGATTATGAGAGAAAAGACATAAAAGTGGTATTTGAATAGCGCCTTTCAGAGCAGCCTTGGGGAGGATATAATCAAATGTTGATTCAGCCATCGGTGGGGGATAATTAGGCCCCTCTCCATATGGAAGGAGCTCGCCACGCTGCGACAGGAGGGATCCATCCAGACAGGGTTGGGTGCGCTGATAGCCACTTACGACCTTCTTTCAGCCGCTGTGAGAACCTGATGAGCCAGTCGTCTGCCTTGCGCTCCAACCCCTTCCTATACACACACTCCAACATTCACACGCACACACACACGTATCTTGTAGCCAGGTAATTGCCGTGTTCGACGTCGGCGTGGAAAAGATGTGATTAAAATTCAATAATGTCATCTATTTCGCCTCTCAATCACACCCATTGTCTGGTTGGTTTCTCTGCTCGGTGACGCAGAGCAACAACACAGTCGGCCCGGATGAGAGTTAATAAGTTCAGGGTTTAAATAAAAGGAAATTAACAGATTGACAGTCGTGTTCTCAAGGTGCCTCGGAGTGATGGCCACACTCGACAGGTTTCAAGAGGAGAACTCATTGTTCCACCGCGAGAAGCGCGACAAAGAGCTGCGCCTGATTTCGGGTCATAAAAATAACATTTTGCATTTTATTTTATTAAGTCCAAAGTCAGCCGTACAGTGACTGTGTGCTTGGTTGTTTAACTCGAGCACAAAAAACCAAAATGAATGACTAATCTGTGATAAACCCTGTCATCTGCTCATGCCTTTGGCGTCACATCACTATGATGATCCATTAAGGTTTAAAAACACAGATTAGAACTAATTGTTGCTGCAGATGTGAAAAGTTAAACAGGAGCATTTATGTATTTTTAGTCCTCTATTATGTTGTGCCTAACAAATGAGATTTTTCTTTCTGTCAATGAACACAGTGACGATGAGAGAAAAGCAGTCCCTTCAATGCTCACTTGTGTATAATGATGCTAAGATAAAGCAACTTGTGTATACACATATATGTGTGTTTACACCGACAGGATTATTGCTCAGTTTCATTGTACACTGTGCAATCACAGCAAAAGAATCCTATTCTATTCTAGGATTACATCAATAAATAATTTGTGTATAATGGCTCAGATATTGAAGTCTGAAATGATGGAGTTTCTTCGCTAATTCATAAATATCGAAGTATATAGTTGATGTGTGCGCCAATAAAACTCTGCAGTCCATGCTCTTTGTTTTCCACAAAAATACTAAATGAAACACAGTGAATGCATTAAATACTTCAAGCACAGTCAAAGACCAGTGTGATAAGCTGACTAACAAGCACAGTCCACTTGTTGCACATATCAGGCAAAGCTGAAGCTGACTGTGATTGTTTTTAGTCCTTATTCTGATATTCTGCATTGAAATATAAACCTTGTTATCCTTAGAAAATAATTTGAAATATCAATTTAAGAGTACTCCTTCAATTTAGCACAATTTAGCAAAATGTAAAGGTTAATTAATAGCCATTGTTTTGTTATGAACAGATTGTTTAATTTTTCATTAAAGAAAAGTTACAAAAATGTTTGTGTATTCTGTCAGTCATAGTTCTTAGAAAGAAAAAAAAATCAGAATCGGACAAGAAAATTGCAAATTGAATTGAAATCTACTCTTGTGACAATTTTACTGTTGCTATTTTTCATTTTTCATATTAAGTAGCTATCAGCCTGGTTTATTGAGCTCTGAATGATCAACTGTGGCTAAGACAGCCACCAGTCGGCATTAATCTCGTCGATGCTCGTTGCCCTTTTTATGTTGCTATTTCTCATTATCTTAGCCAGGTAGCTATCATGCTATATAGAAAGATGACCTCCTCATTATTAATCTAGCCTACAAAGTTCTTAGTCGTCATTAAAGCAGGATAATTTTGTTGATCATCTCATAGACCCTCAGATTTATCCTGTGACCCCGTTTGAGGCCCCAAACCCCGTGTTTGGAGTCGCTGGGCTACACTGTTTGAGTGAAAAAGTGTCCCTGGCAAGTGCAGCATTGATGCACACTCAGCACCAGTGACTCAGGCAAAATAAAAGCATGAGGATAATACAGATTACCACTACATGTTGTTCTACTAAAGGAGTGAAACTATGAGTGGAAAAAGAGGAAAAATACCTCACACTGCGATGACATTCTCAGACTCATGACGCAGAGTTTGTATCAAAATCAGTGCAGCAGAAATTATTCTTTCTTGTGCCTCCATTACCCACAATGCAAGTTCCGTTGGAGATTTGGTTGTGTTATGATAGTAGGGGCTAATGTAGACTCGAGCCTTTTGCCTCAAGCAGAGATGAAGAGGGGGCTGCAGAAGTGGTAAGTTTACTTCTTTATTACTCCAAACTTGGAATCTTCAGCACCAACTGGCACTGACTCAGGTGACATCACTTGAGGCAGTTTATTAGATTTCATGCAGCTCCCTCTGGAGCTACTAAAGACTTTATACAACTTTCTTCACATATACAGTAGCACTCCCAGAGGCCCTAAGGCAAAAACACCAGTCATTCATTTTGAATGTGGGCAATTTGTTTCGGGTGAAGCAACTTGTGAAGAAATGCAACTTGATGTCACGCCAATCACGATCAGACTACTCCACAGTCAGCCTGAAATATTGCTGAAGCCTGGTGCTATCCAGGTGCAGTTCATGGATCAAACAATGATAGTCTCCCAGCAGCTTCGATGTCCAGGTCTAACTTACAGTTTATGCTGCAAATTAGCGACACCAACAGGCTTCTTATGCTTTGTGTCGATTTGTTTTAGAGGGGGAGAGGGGGAGAGAGGGCCCATCTGTGGTCATGTAAGTAATAGACTGAATGGGGAGAGGGAGCGCTGGTAGTGAGACAGCCAGTGAATTAAAGAAGTAAAATGTTTTTTTCCTGGTTGTTTCATAACGGATATGATCTAAGCGCAAATACCCCCACCCCCCCGACCCCCACAACTTTGTCGCTAATTGTGGCAAAGCCTGATTCTGTCTGTATTTGGCCCAAGGTTTGTAAACAGACCTTGATCTGTCAAAATCAGTGCAGTTCACCTTTATTTTAAAAAATCTCTCTCATCAGAAAAGAAATGGGCGATATCAATATGTGGTGAGGGTAAAAAATGATCTTGTTTGTCCATCAGCCAAATGGCTGGTGATTGTTCAAATTTAATCAGACACTCAATAGATTATCATTGTTTTTTTTTTTGTTGTTGTTGTTTTTGGCTGGTGAGGGAAGCTAATATACCAGTCACTTGCATACTTTACTAGCATTTGGTGGGTGGCTAGTGCTAATTTTGAGCTCTCATTGTGATTTAGTAAGTCTTATAGAAAAAGCTATTGAGAAACTGTTTAAGGATAAAAGAATCAAATGGGAGTGTCCTGTACCTGACAAATCAAGGTACTTCATTACACTGATAAGACTATAAATATCTAATATTGCCATAAATATATTAAACAGCTGTGGTGGCATAAAGAGCATGGTTAAATCTCTAACAGTAGAAAATGTTATGCTGTCTCGCAGTATACTGTATACAGTATATCGTCATACCGCTAGACTCTAATTCACAGGGAAAATAGTTTCGTAATTACTTTAAATTTTTGATTTTAAAGTACTGAACAATGGCGCAAGGTACCGGCCTCCAAACACCCAAATCAGTGGCACCCCGGTGCACACACATCCCAAAGCAGTGCCTCCAATCTAGCAGTCCTGATCAGAAGCAGTGGAGCTTGGGGAGGAAAAAGGGGGACAAGGGGGCCGGTGTATAAATAGCTTTGGTGCCCAGTTGCATAGCAACCGATGCCATCTTGCCGAGGTGTAACGCCCCTCACCACGCCCCTTGTCCTGACTGTTCTGTTCCATTTTCCTCCCTCTGCAGTCTGCCTCACCATCAAATACAGCCTTGCAGATCTGAGTGCGTCCCTGTGTGTGATTTAAAGAGGTGGCCTGTCCATCAGACGCCCGGCTGCGTGATGTGTTCACTGGCATGGCTTTCATTTGTCACAAAGAATTAAGAGGTGTGGTGTGTACAAGTATCTGTGAGTGTGTGTGATTCTCTCCATCCATCCATCCATCCATCCATCCATCCATCCATCCATCCATCCATCCATCCATCCATCCATCTATCTATCTATCTATCTATCTATCTATCTATCTATCTATCTATCTATCTATCTATCATGGTGGTGCTCTGGTGAATCATCAGTGTCAGGCAGCAGAGTGGGAAATGTTTTACAAATGCTGCCTGTCAGGAGGGAGGAGACCATCCCCCGGAGGTTTCAATCACCCCTCCAAACCCGCCCCACCCCGACTCCCTCCATCCTTCCATCTCTTCCATCAGAGGTGCTAATGAGCCCAGGAGAGGTGGGGGAAGAGAAAGGGAGAGCAAGATAGTGCAAATGAGGTGATCAAGTCATGCTGTGTGTGTGTGTGTGTGTGTGTGTGTGTGTGTGTGTGTGTGTGTGTGTGTGTGTGTGTGTGCGTGTGTGTTTTTGGGTTTGGATTATCCATCACACATGTGAGGGAATGCTGCATGTTGGATTCAGTGATCCAGTGTCGCAGCGATGTGAGCGCCAGGTTGTGACACGAGGTGAGTGTGTAATAACTCCACACAACCTGGCGGCGCGGCGCGGCCTCGCAGCCTGAGAGGGAGCGGGCTTGAGCGCTTCCATGCGGCGCCCAGGTTATTCCAATTAGTTCTAATATTAGGATGTTTCTGCACAGACACGGACGGCTCACACATGCCTTGTGCCAGCCGGCAGTAAGAAAGAAGCCTTTCAGGCACCCAGTGCACAGCCACGCCAAACACAGCAGTCACTTCTGGAAACCACTTGGCACACACCCACATCCCTGTTGTGAGCTGCAAGCTGGTAGTCGATGTGTGTGAGGGAGCCAGAGAGGACCTCGGGGTGCTACCTGAAGTCTTTTAACAGCAGTACATTAACACCACATTTAACTATTTACATTTAAGTATGTATAAATACATCAGTAGTAGTTTGTTCTATATACATCTATTATAAAAATTTCATAATTTTCTTTAATTGATGCAATAACAAGACTGAAGTGACTGTGAGGTTGTAATACTTCCTGTTAAGAACTCTATAGTTCAAATTTGAGAGCCAAAAATTGTTTAATTAAGTATAATAATTAGAGGGTGGTGTCAGAAAAAAAAAAACACAGCAAATTAATTGTAATTAATGGAAAATGTTTTGCTGCCAACAGAAGTTGTGCTGTAAATATGTTAGCATGCAAATTCTCTAACATGCCACCTAGTACTTAACACAAAGTACAGCTGAGGATGATGGGAAGATCAGTTTTCCCAACTGTTCAGTCATAAACTAAAGTATGGAATAAAATTAAACCTTGACCTAATTGACAGTACAAGAGAAAAGTTCACACAGACCCTAAATATCTACAAAATTATATAGTAACCCAGACTGTCCATTTAGTCGCATTTTGCCATTATTTTTGGAGACAGTGTGGCTAAATTTTATGACTTGCAAATACTTGCTTTTTAAAATCATCTTTGTACATCATGTGGCAGGAACATGAATTGGTGTTTGTGTGTGTGTGTGTGTGTGTGTGTGTGTGTGTGTGTTTGTGCAGAGCCACCCCTATACGCTCACTACACAATGTGCTGCCTCCCCCTCATGTCAAAACGGGTGTCAATCATTGTTTACCACTTCAGTTTCAAGGATTACACAAAACTATCATTCTGGTCATGAAAATAGAAAAAATGCTGGAACAGCAATCAGCAAATAACAATGACGTTAAGTTGATGTGCTTGCTGCATTTCCCTCTAATCTGTCTGTCTGTCTTGCTGGGCTTAGCTGGTCAGCGCATCTCTGTTTCCACCGACATGGAAACGGCCTTGTTCCAGTTCAAGCACCTAATTTTAAACCGTTCAGAGCATTTGCACCAAAAATAAAATGGGTCTGATGCTGAAAATTTGGTTCCCAGCTGGAACCCAAAAATAGCAGGTTTTCCATGTCAACTAAAGTGGGTGTGTCATATTGTACAGGTTATTTGTTGATGACGTTCATAATAACAATGTTCCCCTCAAAACTGGTGGAAATGTGGGCTGGTTCACTAGTTAGCGCCGCGGTCCCAAGGATCTTGAATGGAACCAGTTCAAGAACCAGAGCTAATTTGGTGGGAAAGGGCCCCGTCTGTGTCTGGCTTGCTTGCTCTGTGACTTTGTGCCTGCAAATGTGACAGTAAAATACAACTATTTATTACGTATGAAAAACAACAATGTGCAAAAGAAACAAAACCGCATCTCGCATGAACGTGTTTTGAAACGGAACTTGTCCTTTCCAGCAGCAACCTCTGTGGAAGAGAGGGACCAGCTCACAATACTGTATATGGACCATGATATGGACATGACGACACTCATATACAGACATAATTTTAAAAACAGACATCTAGCCTCTAAGTCAAGGTTTAGTAACAACTCTGGACTAATGCAATAGATAGTCACTGACTTTTGATTATGCATTGAATTTAAAATGACTTAACTGACTGGACTAATAACCAGGCAGTAGAGCCAAAGCTCAGTATTAAATGGAGCATACTGTTTTCAAAGAAGGAGGACTGCAGTGGAAACACTGGAGTGTCAGGTGTGACTGTGTGGGAATGGTTTTACATGTCAGGTAGGAGTGCCGCTTTGAAGAATTTTGTCTTGGGCAATGTGGCGTGCTGATTTAAGTGGTGCGCCTGAATTTTATGCTGGTGCTCCTTAAAATTTCAGCAGGGAGTGCAACCAGCGGAAAAAGTTAGTCTAGAGCCCCATAACCCACTCAGAATTAGTTAAGACATTCAGGCATTTCACTCAAAACCACTAATGTCAACCTGCTGGTGGCGCTAGAGGAAAAGTCAGGGAACATTTTGTGCCTCTATTTTTTTTATCTGTTGAGCAGAGATAGAGATATTTCGTTGGATAAGTGAAAAATTTTGACCTGTTGGTGGCACTAGATCAAAAATTCATCCTCTGGGCACCACGAATTGCTGTGCAAAATTTCATGTGGCTATCATGGCTACAAACTGCAATAGATGCATATATCATATTCATAAGGCCTTAGTAAGCATCATACTTTCAGGGTGATGTATTTTAGATTATTTTGCAGGATTTGAGAAATGCTGTTTCACATGCATTACATTTACTGGGTGAAAGTGCTATTTGGATGTCGTTGAATGATGGTTGCTTCGTGGTAATTTTGTAATTTAACAGACAGATAAAGGACTCGTGTGTAGGATTTAGTGGCATCTAGTGAATGGCTCTATCTAGAGCCAGTGTTTGGTTTGTCCATCATGGAATAAAACATGGCAGACTCCATGGAAGAGGACTTGTGCCCTCTGTAGAAATTAAAGGGTCATCTAAGAAAATTAAAAATTATTATTATTTTCAGATTATTATAAATGAATGAAAACATACTTATGAATGTTATATTCTGTTTCTGCCAATCAATGCCTAGAAACTTCAGCTTTTAGTCCAATACATCTCATTATTATGCAACTGTTTGGTAATTTGAATGCAAAGCAGAGTGGTCACAAGGGAGGCTGCTAAAGGAACTTCAAGTTTTTTTCCCCCAATAAGTCACAATCGAGATATAGCCAAATAAAATAAAACTCATCTCATCTTGTAACTGGCTGTATTGCCCCTACATCCCATCATATTTGCGAGATGATGTAGTGCTTCATTTACAGGAATTGATATGGACGATAACCACAGAGGACAAGATAGAATTACCTGACACAAGGGTTTTATTTCACTATTTATCCTTCAGTAGCCATGTAACAGGGACAAAAGTGGCATCGCCTTTCTTGGTCTGCTTGCCATGCACATTTATGACTCTACAGTGCAATGTTACACATGTTTACTGCCCAAGGTTTTCTTGTGAGCAGCACATACATGAGAATGGAAATATGTGAAAGCCAGAAAGATCATCTGCTAGTGTTACATATGCGAACCAATAGCTGTGGATTTGAATTACCAGCTTGGCTTTAATGTATTGAACCAAAGAACTTGCTCAGTGGAAAGTAGTCGTGGTAAGATTTGGCCATAATTCCTAAGACGAAGCTCTGTGACCGTGATTAAGGTTGGTAGATCATTCAAGAAAATCCTCAAGGGCATAATATCGTTTATACAATGTTTTGCCAATTAGCTCTCTAGTTACCACAAAGGCAATAGCAACCAATTACATTTTTCACAGTTAGCCAGGCTTTAGGGAATTTCCTGCATAAAAGAAAGATTCATCAGTTGAGACTTGCACAATCTAAAGTTGCAAAGTCAAACAAGCAGAAGTGTTCAGCAAGTGTAACAGATGTCAGAGAGTGTGAGAAGCATCAACACACCAAAGGCAAAGCCAGGCGAACAGTTTACAGACTGCATTTTTTTCCCCCCAGGATGGCGAAGGCATGACCCACCCTACTCTTCCGGTACTCTGAGAATACAGCAGCAAGTCTTCTAAACACCACATTTGCACTTAAGATTCATCATTATTGCTTTAAGAGAAGCAATAAAGTCTGCATTTGGACGAGGTGGGATGGATGGATGGCTCAAACAAACACAGGACTAAAACCCAGCAGACTGGGGTTGGGGTTCTTTGTGAAAACAAACAGTCAACAGAGTTATTTAAAGTTTTAAATTACTTAAATTGTGGCTTTCGTCATGTCACTTCCATCACGTGTGACTTCACCTCTGTCACTTGACATATGTGATTTGTAGGTATGAGGATGCCTCACATTAATAAACATTAACTAGTCTCCTCTCCCATAATAAACACTAAAGACAACCGACAATTTAGCTATGAATGCATCTTGACAATAAATGTTTCACACTCAAGCCAATCAGACACAGAGCAGGGCGGGTCATGCCTTTGCCATCCTAGGAAAAAAAACTATTGCTGACTGGATCGTTAGGATAGGTTTAAAGGAGATTTGATGGACCCCTAGAGTCAGTAACTTCAGGTCTTTTACCTGGGGTAGATGCCGCTGACCATGTCCTGAGGCAGAAGATCGGAGGCTGCGTGGCTCGGCCCTGCCGCTTTCGACAAGAGCAGTACGATAAGTCCCCTCATCTGAAGGTTGTTCTTGCTGTCGTAGACAAAGCCCCTGCAAAGAAACACCATTAGCAGATTAAAATAAAAGTAGACAAACATCAAAAGCTTGTCATTTATTCAACTTTATTCTTAATAAAGAAAAATGGTGCAACGGCTCTGTAGAGCTGCAGTGTCACCATTTTCAAAATGCCACATTGGTAAGCAGCAATGGATTTTAAAACATTGCCGACGTGCAGCATTCATATTTCTTTCATCCTTCCTGATACCCTGCTCCCTTTTGAGAGCCTGGTTCCAGTTGCACCTGCTCTCACTGCCACACTTAATGAGCAATGTCTGAGGACCAGTAACAGCTTGAAAACAGCCAGTAAGCACAGTTGAAACAATGTAGTTTAAACAGTGGACATTGCCAGATGCCGATTCAGTAGACATTGCCCAATATGTTGCTCCTCATGGCTGGGTATAATAGTGTTTGACAAATAATATGCAAATTCATTGCAGCCATTTTAACATGAAACAGTAAAGTGAGCACAGATGTTACCAATGATACTAATCCAGGTTATGTAAGCAAAATATCACTTTCTCTCTCTCAACCAGACTCCTTTTGCAAAAACAGTCATTTTACCTCGCAGAACATGGGAGTTGCTGGTCTACTGCTGCCTTGATCGTTTAGCTTCTTTACATTGTTGTGTGACTCTGATGAATCTGACCTAACCCTTTAAAACACAGAAGTTACACAATAACACAAACTGGCTAACCATTCGAGGCAGCGGTAGTCCAGCAACTCCCACATTCTGTGAAGGTAAAATTACTTATTTTGTCAATGGAGTCTGGTTGGTTCGGCATATACAGTATAACAGCATTTTCTTGTGGGAAAAGGCTGTCTGACAATCTGTGAAAATATTCTAAATATAGCGTACACTTGAGCTGATATTGATTCTTTTAGGTGGCAAAACCCAACTCCACTTCAGATAATCCAAACTATCCCTTTAATGTGTTTGTATTACTTCTGTTTCCATTATCATGTTAAAGAATATCAAAATACAGTGAGGACAAAAAGAAAATGCTAATTCAAAGCATATGTTAGATACACCAGTAGTTTAGCCCTGGACATTGGAGTTGATGCTATTTGATCTTTTCTAAATTGTGGCAATTTATTACAGACTAGTTCAATGAATGAAACAATATGACAAGAATAAGACCACTGCAACTTGATGACACATCCAAATTGTACTACAAAATGTTACAGGATACAAAAAAAATAACAGTAATATAATTGATCGGATTTGCTGCAGGGCTGTATGTTTCTTTTGGGCTTGGAGGGTGAGGGGTGTGTGTGTTGGGGTGGGGGGCGCTCCCGCCCCCAGCCAACAACCTTCTGACACATTCACAGAAACGCACACACACACACACACACACCCACAAAGACACACATGGAGCGCAGTGGTATCTGCCTGCGTGGTGGGCAGATTAAATATCTTTTTACTCTCTCTGGGGAGCGGTTAGACAGAGCACCTCTAATCCTGTCCCTATGGGAGCCCCTTGTGCCATGAATCACGCTCTCGTTAGGGGCTCCGAGGCAGACAAGCGGCCACGCCCCCCTCCGCTCGATGCCCAGACACCGGCCTCACCAGCCCCACCGCCAGCCCCGAGCCCCCCCACCCACTCTGACCCACCCCTGCACCACAGGGGGAGGTGGAGGAACCCGAGACAGAGAGTGGATGCGAGAGATAAAGCATGAAGAGAGGGAGGAGACGGAGGGAGATGGAGGGAATAGAGGCCAGACAGAAATGAGAATGCGAGAAAAAGATGACAGAAGAAACACATTAGTGATTCACAGTGTTCTGGTGCTGAAAAGAAAAAAAACACACACATAACCTGAAGCTTTGTTCCTTCCCAAAAACACATAAAACACCTCGCACCGCTTCTCCCAAAAAATTTATGATACAGCTGACATTATGTTGGGCTGTCCTTCATCGCAGCTCATGAGATGTATTTATGGTCACTCTAAATTTTGACTCAATTGGAAAATAGGGATTCGCCTGGCGCACTCATGAACGCAGACGCATCGCCCGCTGAATAGAAAACGGCTGTGAGCAAAAATTATGAAGCTCCTCTTGGGGAGTCCGGGTATGAGCCAGTGGCCTGAGGGTGGCAGATGATTAATATTTATGTCACTATCCACACCAGCATACATCAATCAATCACAACCGCCCTCCCGCAAAGGGGTGGGGCACGGATGATGTGGAAAAAGAGAGATAGTGAGGGCTTCGGGGAGGGAGAGAGAGGGAGAGGGGAAAGAGAGAAATGGGCTGCTGTCATTTTAAAGGGTTGTGAACAGGTCACCACGCCTTCTGCTCCGCAACTGCAGCGCAGGAATTCAGGAACTTCAGCCGCCGTATGCAGGGGCTGGAATTAATGCATGCAAATGTAAGACCGCACATGTGTGCTGTCAAATTGATCTTCTGTCCGCTCTTTTTTGGCCAAAGTATTGAAAGGATGAATGAATGTGACCAGATACCTGCGTTCTACCGAAGGACAGAATTCATGCAATACATTTGTCTCTACTGTAAACAGCAGATACCTTTATAGATTATGATCATGTGTTTAGAAAGTCATCCAACTGCTTATTCCAACTTCCAGGATTTGACTCTCACAACCTGGGGCCTAACTACAGAAACTCCCTCAGTCTTTTCTCAGTTTAGGATGGCATTCAGGATTTTTGGTATTACAGTAACGGGTTTCTTTACTGTATTCAGGACAACATCCTAACATCTTATCTTAGGACAGGAATTTAGCTATTACAGAACCAAAGTAACTGAAGAAATTAGGAATCTTGAGTTAGGATGGCATCAACCCTGTTCTAAAGTCCAAATAAATGCAAGAAATGGCAGCACCACTGTTCATGGGTGTCTATGGAAATGACAATGACGACGGGGAATAACATTCGGGCTGCGTTAAAAAAATCATAAACTGAAATTGCAATCGAGATATGTGATACGATTAGTGGGAATGATCATTTATGCATCATAATTTTCATTTTCATGATGATGTGAGATTTGTTGGGGTCTGTACAGAATAAACATGTTTTCTTTCATCTGGAGAAAAAGATTTGCAGGTCACGGTACCTCATTATAATGCTGTTTTCTCA
Source organism: Lutjanus campechanus (assembly GCA_027495735.1). Lineage (NCBI taxonomy): Eukaryota > Metazoa > Chordata > Actinopteri > Lutjaniformes > Lutjanidae > Lutjanus > Lutjanus campechanus. The sequence continues at coordinate 7,190 of JAJHUR010085186.1, read as the reverse complement.
CACAATGAAAATGCGATGTGGTTCTTATTCTGTGATTTGGCTATTGCATTTGACCATACTGCAATTTCGATAGTAACGCAATTAACTGTGCAGCCTTAAACAACATGAACACCAAATTATTATGATCTAAAGGCCACTCAAACTGTATGATGACCGTATGGGTATACATAGCGATTTCCATGATAATTAATTTTGAATTTGATCAATGTGCTACATCTGATCAAATCCTAAGAAAAAGGTGGGGCTTCCTTTGCCGAAGGACACAATTAATTCCTCAAAGCTAAAATTGAACGCTTTCTTTTCTTATCTATTATAGAAAGCTAGCTAGCCACTGACAAGTATAGTGAGACAGCTGTTGTCTAGGACAGTGTTTCTCCAACTTTTTACACAATGCACCACCTCAGAAAATATTAAGCTTTCCAAGTATCACAGGTGCTGTGGACCCTTAACTGGTGCTGACAGTTAAGACAGGATGAGCAGTGATTAAAGAATCGAGTTTACAGCTCTTGTTAGGATTTCCTAACGATAAGATATGAGGCCTGAGATAGACTAGGACACAGAAATGAGTTTAGGAATTGCTTCTGTAAGATGAAATTTTTTTCTGTCTTGAAAACTTAAGGTAGAACAAGCATTTAGGATTTTTTTTTCTGTAATGAGGCCTCTGGTGTACAACAAGTAGGTGTGGGGATGTGACTCTCGCCTGAACATTAAGTTGGATTTAAAGACTCTGAAAACACATTTTCTCACTTCTTCCTATGATTGAAGAGATCCAACACATTATTTTCTGCAAAAGTCAAAACCGTTTCACTTATTTCACTCAAGGGATTTGTATATTTGAGCATCTCTTCATGCTGTTCTCACTGGTCTGAACAGGGCAGGGTTCAGCTCAGTTGGAAAGGCCTGGTGTCATGTCCTTCAATGCACCAATCAGGATTCAGCAACAATTTAATCAGAGTCTGGTGACAGTTGTGGGGGTGTTTGCTTCTGTTCTGCAGGACGCTGTCATTCAAATCTGATTGAACGACACCCACAGAGAAGAAGATGAGCTGATTTGTTTGAATGGTAAACTCTTCATAAATAATAATTAAAGGTGTCCTGTGGGATTTTCTCGTAAACAAACACAAGTTTATATCCAGTCTTTTATTCAGCAATACTCACTAAAATGCAGTGTGTATTCTCAATGTCTGAAAGTTTTTTTTTTAAAGCTAGTTTTTAAAATATTTTAAATCCCTTACATTCATGTTTACTAGTGAACAATCTTCCTCCTCTCTGACTTTTGCTGATGCATTGCTACGTTTCTTGGTGTATAATCACCTGTCAATCACTGAAACAGTTTCCAAATTTGGTGGAAAAGTGTATCATATCACCAGCATATGCCCAGCATAACATTATATTAGCATTGCTCGATAAATATTACCCTTGACTTACAATTACTTGCGCAACCTAAAATGTTGAATGAAGTTTCCCGGTCTGTAATTTTCAACCCAGTTGTATTTTTTTGTTGACCACCTTGTAGTTTTTGTGTGCAATTAAAATGATCTTTTGTGTCATTTTTTTTCCAACTGATGCTTAGTAATGTAACATCTGTTCTCTCCTGTTGCTGAATGCTGTTGGATTGGTTTAAAACAAAGTGGGTCTGGGGATTGTGTGGAATTAAGTGTTGACTTGCTGAGAATGAATGTTTGCTGGTTTCAGAAAATAAAGGGGAATGATTTGAAATAAAATGGGCTACTTTTTAATCTTCGGGCTTTGGGGAAGCCATCAAGAATTTTCAGGTGAAAAGGCTCAAGTCCAAGTGAGGTTACTGAGTCACTGGTGTTAAAAGTCCAAGTCAAGTTGTGAGCAATTTGTCGACTCTAAAGTCATCAAATTTATGACTGTGTCATTTGAGTCGTTCGAGTCAAGTCATGTGACTCCTCTGGCTACTCCTAGTCAAAAACTTCACAGGGTACCCCTTTAAAGATGAATGCTTTAATTTTGATTGTTGCTTATTTAATCATGAATATAAATGTTGGAGATCCGCAATCAAATTTTAGGGCCTTTTCATCAGAAAGTTGAGGTTGAAGCAAGAAAAACACAATGTTTATGTTTGCCAAGGCTGCCTACTGGCCACAATTACTTTTAATATCTTGAAAAAGATTAGAGCTGCAAACATCTCTTGACTTGCTATGGCCTCAAAGAAAAACTTTATTCAGTCTCATTAACTTCTTCTCATATATTGTAGTTTTAGTGCTAAAGCCTATAAATGGCTTCTTAAAGTGCCCCTCCATTCAAACATATTGTTATATGTTGACCAATCGGCCAGCACATTGATAGAGAACCATCCTCCCACTCAACTCATTAGTGAAACACAATGTAGATGTGTAAGACACAGCTGACAATGACAGTAACCCTGATAAAGACCTGGTTGCGACGCGCTGTTCATTGAAATGCATATTGCCATGTAAAACAAAGGCATTTTAATTTTGCACAAAGCTTACAGTGTGCCTTGGATTGTTTTTGAGGGAGACTTAAATTTTTAATTGAGACAATATTTCACTCTAGCAATGAGCCCTCCACAAGATGGAATATTATTACTTTGTTACTTTGCAGCATGTGATGTATGGTATGTGTAGCCTAGAGGCCTGTTTTCACATTCATCTGCTGAAGGGGGGAAGTTTGGATGTGATGTAATTTAAAGAAATTTTAAAAAGCTAAGTACTTGATTTGAGAAAAACTATAAAAGACACAAGTTATTCAATGCAGAGTATTTTGATGTGTCTTAAAACGCGTCTGTAGACTGAAGAGGATCTTTAAAGGACTAGTGTGTGCAAACACCTCGCCCCTCTCTTTCCGAGAAGAACCTATGATGGATGTGAATCTTGTGAAAAACATAAAAGGACGTATCTAGAGCCGGTGTTTGCTTTGTTCGTCCTACTGTAGAAACACGTCGGTGCAACATGGCGGCCACCATGGAAGAGGACTTGTGCCCTCTGAAGATATAAAGGGTTCATTCTAAAGTAAGGATACAGGTTTTGGAGCAACATGTGGTAGCATCCAGATTTTTTCTCACATGTCTCTGCTTAGCAAGACAATGTCAAGACACATTCTGCACATGTTCAAACAGTGTGGCTTTGTAGTAAAAGAGTTCCAGTACTAGACTGGCCTGCCTGTAGTCCAGACCTGTCTCCCACTGAAAATGTGTGGTGCATTATGAAGCACGACAAACTACAACAGAGACCCTGAACTGTTGAGCAACTGAAGTTTTATATCAAGCAAGAACAAGAAAGAACTTCACTTTTGAAACTTCAACAATTAGTGCCCTCAAGAAAAAGGTGATGTATCACAGTGGTAAACCTGCTCCTGTCCCAACTTTTTTTTAAAACGTGTGGATTGAAAAGTTTTTGCAAATCATTGCATTTTGTTTTTATTTGTGTTTTACACAACATCCCAACTTTGGAACTGGGGTTGTATTATAATACTGTATAGTGGAGCATGACTGATACTGGAATTTTAGAGCAAAAAAGTCCAATATCAATATATTGGCTGATATTCTTCATACAAAATATAGAATATACACAGATTTTCTTTGCAATGATCACTCAAATGTGGTTATCAAACACTTGTGACAAAGATATGTGGACTGATGCAGGCAGGATATTTTACAGAAATAACTATAAATAAAAAAATACAAATAAAACAAAACATATATTAAATTTAAATAAATAATAGGGATCAAATATACATAAAAAGAATGAAAACAATCTGCATCATGTTCTGTTAAAAGAAAAGGTTTAATATAAGTACATATAAATATATGCCAATACAAGATGATATATCTATGATAAGTCAATATCGAGCTGATAATAACGGTTGGCTGATATATCGGTCGGGCTTCATATAGTGTATAATCATCTATTAAGCCTTTGTCTTATAGAATACTATAATACAGTAGAGTATAGTACAGCAGAAGTATATTGTATACTATTTTAGGCTGTACTGCTTATTATTACTACTATTATCTTTTTTATTATTATATTTACCATTACTATGGTGGTGACTACAGACAAAGAGAGGGTGCTGGATCAGAACCAAATGTATTTTTAAATTAATTTAATCCTAACCCTTTTTCTGCTGATCAAAAAAAATGATCTGATCCGTGACTCAAACTGTAATAAAATCTGAACAATGAGGTTTGTGATCTGTTGCACCCATAGAGTGCACTATTTCTTATCTGATTACTAAAATGATTGATGGAATAATCAGTAGAATAAAATAATCAATATCTGCATCCCTAAAACCTACTTATGCATATTATATTCCATTTCTGGAATGTTCTGCCATTAAATCCCTGTAAATCCTGCACAGTGGACCTTTAATTTTAGAATTCATTCATGTCCACGCTGTGGTTGAAATATGCAGTCCTTTCAGTCCTTTTGGACGAATTTTAATGGTCATCCTATTGATCAAGATATTAAAGCTAAAACTTGAGATTCCAAAAAGTTGTGAGCAAACAGTAAGGAAATACTACAAGTCAAACTCTCAAGGACTGTCCTTAAAGCAAGTAAAGTTTCTTCTCCCGGGCCGCAGTCCCCGCGCTGTAACTCCAGACTTTGGGGCAAAGTTAGCTGAGCTGCAGTTTTTGAGAATGAAAGGAAAGGAAAAACCGAAACCCAACTCCACGAGGGTCTGCCTGTCTGCTATTGTGGATATTTTTATCTGCCGCGCGTCTAAGGCGGAGACACAGTGGGAAATACGAACCAGCCAACCCAAGCTGACAGTGAGGAGTCAGACTGTCAAGAGGTCTGCTTCCCTCCCTACCCTCACCACCACCCCCGCCCCCACTGCTACAACACCCAAATGGATTGTCATATCAGATTTAGGTGTATAGGTTATTACACCCTTGGGCTCCTGTTTCCAACACACCCGTCTGCATGGCGGGATTGAGTTTGAGGACTCTCTCTTCTCGTTCTCTAAGTTCCTGATTTCTTTGATAGAACATAAGAAATCTCAGGCAACTCCTAAAGTTACAGGATAATATTTGGAAGATGTGACCTGCTCGAGCTCCTCCTCCTCCTCCACAATTGTGGCTCTGCTGTTGCTCTATTGGCTTAGTGCAAATATTTCAAGATACTGGATATAAAACAAATATAAATAAATAAATGGCTGGTATGGTCTGTTTTGGAAGATCTAATCAAGTCGCCTCCTACCCAGAGAGAGTTGTCTGTGGCACAGTATAAGGTCTCATTTCTTGCTGTCATCTGCAGAAGAAATCAATGTGGAGTGTTTCCCTAAAACCCCATATTTACTTCAGAGAATCAAACTGGGAATGGTGGTACAAGTATTAAGAGTTGCACTTGCATAGTTAAAAGCATGGTCATGTCTCTTTGGTCAGTCTTTTTTTCTGAATGTGGAGCATTCATGCAAGGACAACCCAATTCATGACTTTGCCTTTGCTCTCTTTCATTTAAATTTCCACAAATTCACTGTAAAAAAAAAAATCAGTGCTCCTGAATGTTCCCCAGGTTCTCTTGTGGCATCACTCTCCTTGACTGAGGACTGTCTTTAATGTCATTTCAAAAGAGCTAGTACACAGTGAAACAAAACAACGTTCCTCCAGGACCATGGAGCAGCACTAGAGACAAAACAGAACCAGAAAATACTACACAGACCTACACAAGACTGCATAAACCTACACAGGGCTGCATAAAGTGCACATGTGCAACCATGTGAGATGTTTTGGTTTGTTCTAATGGGTTCCCCGGATCTAGGTCATACACTGGGCCTAAAAACATTGACAGACAGTGCAAGACCGTGCAAAATTACTAAGATAGTGCAAAACAATTACGAAGACAGTGTAAAGTTAAAAGACTGGTTTAAATAAACTTGTTTAAAAAACGGATTAAATAGTTCAAACTGCTGCATATGTAAAAGGGTAGATCAATATAATAGTTGTTATAGTTGTTAGTTAAACTGCTGTAGGTGTAAACATGCACTGTTGTAAGTGTAAACATAACTGTGGTAAACGCAGACAAGAAAATGTAAACATAACTGCTGTAAATTTAGACTAAAAATGTAAACATAAGTGATGTAAATGTAGACAAAAATGTTAACACAACTGCTGTTAATGTAGGCAAAAAATGTAAACATAACTGCTGTAAATATAGGCAAAAATGTAAACATAAAATACAGTGTTAGCAGCAGGAATGCAGATGGTCACAGGTTGAGCTGGACATACTGTTTATTATCTGGTTAACTGTGAGCAGTTTTACTTTCTTTCGCTTGTTTCGAGTTGTTCATTGCTTCTTCCTTCTTTCTTTCTTGGCACTTTTTTCTAATAAACTTGTCGCTTACTTAAGTAGCTTTAGTTGATATCATATGTTGTGTTGCTACTTCATAGCAGGTCACACAGTGTGGCTCGGAAAGTATTCACATGATATTTTGAGGTGTATTTGTTTCAGGTTCTCTGCAAAGTTTTTGGCTTCAAGTAGCACTATGCAGCAGCTGTTAGTCTATGAGTGGGTCCCTGTTTTGTTTGTGGATGTGGACGCACATGGAAGCAGATGACGTGGTACGCACTCCTGCCAATGATCCCACGCTATTTCACTGATTAACAGGTGGCGGTAACACACCAAAATATGCAGGAATGCACCAGCAAAGGCGGGGAAGAAGAGCCTGCAAGCTAATGAACACGGATGTAAATAATTCTGGATTTAAAATAACTTAAAGAGTATCACCTGGGCAAATGTTTAATGAGGAGAGAAATGCTTTCAAAACATTTATTAGAACTCAAGGATACGCACATTGTATTTTTAGTGAGAAACATGGAATACAAAATGTTGGATGTTTATGGCTTATGTTGGACTGATGCAGGGTGTTGGACTGGCACATGTGTCTATGAAGTCAAATTAAAATGAAAAGAGAAAAACCAGAAAGCCTTTACACATCTGGTCATTCAGCTGGGATCAAACCGCTTTTAACACGCTAAATGCTTTCAAATCCCTCAATTCTGTTCTGAAGTAACTGCATCTATCCAAATGGACAGGTTTGTCGAATCAATTAAGTGCTTCACCAGTCTACTTAGGGTGTACAAATCAAAGCTAAGGGAACAATAACATTTGATTAACACTACAGCGACAGATGGTAATGCTGTCTGAGAGCACTGTTATGAAATAATAGTTGTCAAGTTGTTGTGATGAGGATTCCCAGGA
>JAJHUR010085185.1:15032-46055 GCA_027495735.1 Lutjanus campechanus | reverse complement strand
GCGGGGGGGGGGGGGGGGGTTTTTTGGGGGGGGGGGGGGGGGGGGGGGGGGAAGGTGAGGTGATTAATTAGGTAAAGGGGACAGTTTTTAATTCACCTGCCCCTGTTTCAAGCTGGATTCAGAAAATCTATGAATAATTTCAGCTTTTTGATGTATTTTACCTGATTTTCAACCAACCTTCTTCCATAAGAACTAAAGTTAGATACACAGACAGTCTTTACCTGTTGACAGCGTCGCAAAGACCCTTTTAGAGCCAACGTCATGATTATATCACGGTGTTAGCTGGAGGCAAAACAAACGAAAAGGACTTCAGAGTAGTAGGCCACATAACCAAGCGAAAACGTCATCCTCCTGTGTTGTTGTTGCGCCAGAGTCGAAGTAGCGATGGATTAAAATTGCCCCCAAAAGTTTTATCAGATACCAGCTCCTGCCAGCCAAAAAAGATGAAGACAACTGTGGTTAAACGCGATAAAATGAAAGCTGCATGCGAGCCGTGACAAAATATACAAAATGAACTCACAAAATCTCAAGAAAGGAAATATTCTCATGCTTATTTTCTTTATTGATCAGAAAAATATAACCAATCACCCTCTGAATTCAAGTTTCTCTCTTTAACTGAACTAAGATGAGCATTAATTGACTTCATTTAAACTCTACAGACAGAAACACTGACACTTTCCTCGTCTTTCCCCTGTTGTAACAATCACTAACTCTGGTTTGGTTGAAATAAAACCTTAATTCGGTGCGTTAGATGTGACTCACTCGTCAGCCTGCTCACTGGTTGTGTACTTAGTGAGTAATTAGCAAAAATCAACCATCGATGGACAATCGTCAATATAGCTGTCCAATCCCCCAACCCTATGACAGTTGAAAGGTCGTCCATCCATTGAGTGAGCGTGTACACGTAAGCCAGCCTTATTTCAGTGGTCCATACGAACTTTTTTAAGTAACCGTACACATTTATCTCTCATTTTCTTCTGCCGTTGTTAACAATTAAACCAACAAAACTTGCTAGCTAGTGTTAGCTTATGTGTTTAGGGAATTGTTTTGCCTCCACCTAAGCTCTGCCCACAAAAAAAAGTCGTAGTGTGAAAAGTGGACAGCTTCAGAAGGATCAGAAAAATTCAAGCTGGCAAACATTTGTGTAACAGAAGCTTTGTGACATTGAAAAACAAGGATTCGTCTTCAGGGACTTCAATTTGGCCATAACTAACAATCCAAGGACCTCTATAATCCAGCGTTAGTTGATAAGGGGACAAAGTCAGGCCAGTCTTGGGACTAGTTTCTGCTTGGGCCTTTCTTCTGGACACGCTCCTGCTCCTTCGTCCTTTCCCGCTGTCTCCGTGTCTCTTCCTGCTCCTCCTACCTCGCCACTCAGCCCCCTTTTTCTCCTTTTATTCCCTCCCTCTTTCCCTCATGTTCTGTTCTGTTTGTGGCTCCCTTTGTCATTGTGTTGTCGCGCTTGCCGTTCTGACACACAGTGTTACACCACAGAAGGCCCAGAAGTCTGAATTAACCCAGATACACCAAGATGGCGCACTGTAGTATTCACACGGCATCACCACGAACCTTAATGAGTAGAATGTAGTGCAGCGTAATGTGATCCAAATCTGTCTCAAAGGCAAGTTCTCACTGTGACTTAAAAGTGCCGTAACCAACTTGAACCTGTCACCAGCAAATGCTTTGTAGAGTAAAAATAGCACATAGTAAAATGCATTATAAAAAAAAGTCTACTTAATTCCTTAAAAAACATAGAACCTCTAAATAAATAAAATAAAATTATAGATCAGTTCAGTAACTTTCCAAATGTAAGTGACTGTGATACAGAAGGTAATCTAAAAAAAATTATTACGTAACATTAATAGATAACTCCGCAACAACAATCACACGTTATTACAATAAATTCTATGACAACTTGACTCCAGCATCAACTCAAAAATAAATAATACGATGGGCTACGATTTTCATCTGTTTTTCAAGCCGAGAAAAGTTAGCTGTCGTCACATTTTTGCAAATAAAACAACTTTGAGGAAGAGATAATGTGCATTGAGCAGGTCATTATTGTAAAAATAAGTCCAAACAAGGTGGTTCAGAATCGCACTGAAAGGGTTTTATTTCACCATATTGATCTGCTCACTGTACATTGTCTGGTTACTCAGTAATATATCAATAATTTGACACAAAATTATTGTATTGATTAATAATAAATTTGTGATTAGGTTTAGCTGACTAAAATATTATTTTTAAAGTAACTTAGAAAGTAACCTAGTAATCCTGTAAATCTTGTTTTTGTTGTCCTCCAGTGGTTTAAATTCTCACCTTCCTGCAGTGACACTGACGTGAACTTCAGGACCTCGTCACAACATTGTCGGGAGCGGTTGCAGGTGCAACATTTCTGACTGTGCTCAACCACTCCCTTTAGTGATACTGAGTGTAGTCGGTGGTAAAACAGGCAGCAAAATACAGACTTTCAGCCCGATGGAGCATTAATGCAAGGGTAAGAGATTAATGATGCTGACAAAAAATGAAAACCTCACTCACAGTGAGAGGTAAACAGTTAAACTGAAAAAGACCACCACAGGGTCACGTAAAAACCTTGTAAAGCCTAAATACTCAGAATAAAAACATTACCCGTTCAAGCACAGGAGGATATAAAAAGTGAAATACAGGTTATTATAAAAAGGGCTGCACAATTATTCAAAAATATTATCAAAATCAGAAAAAGAAAGGAAAGAAAATATGTGACAGAAACAGCATTATAATGAGGTACTACAGTGCTGCAGAGATGCCCTGACCGAAAATTGTGATACAAAAATTATAATTTCCGCTAGTTGTGAGTAATATTGCAATCACAATATCTGTCAGAATGCTCACAATATTTTTTTTTTTAAAATATATAATACACAATATTGTGCAGCCCTATAATTAAAGTATATATATTCCTTTCTAATCCTTGTTAAAAGTTCATAGAAAATACTTTTGTGACAGTTTCAGTGATGGTGAACTTTGTGAATACCAAACTTTTACCCTCTCAAGCCAGTGTGGTGTTAACACTTTGAACAAAAAGAAGGAAAAAAAAGCTCTATTTATTTTTTTCTGTTGATGATCTCATCCATACAGGCATGCGTTCAGATCCCCTCCAGTGCCATCTGTAGCATTACATCCCCATGGCCATTGTAAATACACTTGTATAGGGACAGCAGGAAGTCTATGTCAGGATCAGAATATTTATGAGCCTGTGTTGTAGCACTGTGTGACTGTAGTACAGTTTAAAACTGAGAGGCATGTGACCTGATAGAGCAGGAGTTGTTTTATAGACAGCACAGGGGACAGGGTGGCAGCAGATAACAGTGAGAAACTTGTTTCTGTAGTTACCATCAATGGAGTAGCGCTCATGCTGTGTGTGTGTGTGTGTGTGTGTCTGTCTGTGTGTGTGTGTGTGTGCGTACTCGTCTGTTCTGTGATCGTCTGCAACACACGGATGTGTGCGTGCATGTGAACATATGTGTTTGTGCGTGTGTGCGTGTGTGTTTCCATCTACAGAGGCCGAGGAGCTCTACCAGAGGCGGGTGCTGACGATCACAGGCATCTGCGTGGCGTTGCTGGTGGTCGGCATCGTTTGTGTGGTGGCTTACTGCAAAACCAAGTACGTGTCTTTGAAGGACAGATAAATGACTCCCCATGTATGAAAGGCACCAAACCTTCAAATTAACCTGCTGTAAGAAAAAAAAAAAAGTGATCGGCTGCTTCTCTTCATGCTGCAGAGCAGTGAAGAGAGAAGATCTTTTTATTAAAGCTGCAGTTGGCGATATTATTTCAGGATAGCTTTGGATGAAATAATATGAATCTGTTTGTATTTATTAGTTTTTTAAAAACTGGACCCAATTTGAATCAAACAACCAATCAGGATTAGCGAGCACATATTTAATAATAGTTACAGAAATTCGTAATGAACAAGGATCATCTTTCACTTTTGTTTCTTACGTCTGAGTCAGACATAACTTGCCAGACTTTCTGTGTGTTCAAATTACCTACTGCAGCTTTAATTTAAGACAACAGAACACAAATCTAAAAAGACTTATTTCAGTTGAACGACCCGCATTTAAAATCCTACTTGAATAAAAGTACAGAAATAGTCATGTAAGTCCTTGTTCTGCTGTAAAATGTCTCCTGTGACTGAAATATTATTGTATCTGACATTATTAGATCGTTACTTTTAGTTTGTTTTAACTGCTTAGATGCAGTTAGCTTGTTTAGGCCAATAGGGCCTCAGGAAATACAACAGTAAATGGAGAGGTGGGTAAACTGGGGGTAAACAGTCATTTATTGATACAGTTGATCTGAAAATAGACAATTAGACTCTTAGTCTCATTTCAAAGAGGTGGATAAACTGAGGTAACCTGGGTTTAACCCCCCGTCCCCGGTTGGGCCCCTCTAAAGGTCACAGGATAAATTTGAGGGGTCGTGAGATGATCATTGGTGAAGGAAAGAAGGAAAACAAAGCTTAATTCTTTTCACTTTTCTATAATCTTGAAAACTTTTTTCTGAATATTTCATTTTAATTGATTTTAACGTTTTTAGACCTCAAACATCTAAGAGTTTGAGAGGGGAAATGTCTTTGGTCTTTGGTGGAACTGCTAACAACTTGTAAACATCTGAAACAACAAGGTGACAAGGAGCCCCAACCAGTCACATGAGACTCTCAAAAGGCTGCGACGACCTGCAAGGCGAGGGTCTCGTGACTGATGGAGCCTGCTGACTGCATCACTAGGATTGTTATCGATAGCTTTGCTAGCTTGTCTGCCTGTATGAAATAAATGTAAGCGGTGTGGGTTTGTTAGCGGCTGTACTCACTCCCGTTCAGTCACCTCCCTTACTTTTGGAAATCCCCAGACGATCGGTAGACAGCAAGATCTCTGATTGTCTGCTATCGCAACACTTCACACAACAGAACTCCAGTAAAAGTAGTAAGACTGTGCATGAAAACATGCATCAAAGCTCATTAATCTACCAGCAGTATTTTGGGAAAAGGTTGTTCCAAAATCAAAACAAGGTCAGTGTGCGGTGTCGAGGCAGTTTGACCCATCTCTTAACATTTTTGGTGCATGTTCAGCCATTTAAAACAGCAGGTGTTCTTCAAAACGTGCACTTCAGATGCTTTCGGTGCGTTTCGGCACCTGGAATGTCTGGCTGGAGAAATATCACAATAAAGACCAGAGACGATAACAATTAATGAGTTGTCAAGAATTTGATCAATCAAGCAAAATTTAATCAATCAAATAAAGATAATTTTTCTGAGTGCATCTTTTTTATATTCAAGTGTATTTAATATTGAGGCATTTATGTCTTTCTGTGTTTTATCAGGCTGTGTAACGCTGTCAGTGAAAATGCAATGAAGTTTTGATTTAAGGGGAAAAATGCATTTGTTATCGTTCGGTATCAGCAAAATGTTTATGTTTTTTAAAATAATGAGTAATCAGTTAATTGATCGTTAATGTTACAAATGATCGATTAAGGAAAAGTGGTTACAATTTGCAACCCTAGTGAAAACACAGCTCAATACCTCTTTAATGAAAAAAAACCCAACATAAAACAATTGTTAGTTTATTAAGTTATCATTTTAAAAATATTGAGCATGCTAGCAGATTAGCTTGCTAGCCGCAGTCCTGGTTCAGCTATCAGTCACAGAGCCCTCGCCTTGCAGGTCATAGCGGTCTGTCGAGAGTCTCCAAACTAGTCTCCGCTTTTTGGTAAGGGTTTTTTCTTTTTCTTGTAACTACAGCTGTCAGCTGTAGAGGGGAAATTTACAATAGTAGAGTAGAAGTAGCATGTAATAAATATCAAAAATTGTACTTAAATACAGTACTTGAGTAAATGTTACTTCCCACAACTGCTGTTGTCATTTATTAATGATACTATATTATACCAGGAAATATCTAAGTGTTTTGTTTGTTTGGTTGCTTTGTAATGTTTGTCTGAAAAGAGAGACGTAAGTCGATTAAGAGCCGTCACTTATTAACTAACTGCTCTTCATGGTGTTGTTTTTAATAATCTGGAACTTTGCCGGCCCATGGTGAATACAACAGAGGACTGAACTTTAATTCCAATAAGTGGTCAAAAGGTCCAAGGTGCAATCAAGAGAGAGTACTGCAGCGCTTTGACGATATTGCCATGAACATAAAGTGATCATGTGATGAGTGAAGTAGAAGCTAAAGGAGATAGAAGGGATTTTTCAAAGAGCAATTACAGTGAGTAGCAAAAAGACATCAGTCACTGTCTCTAGTTTAGCACTTTTGTTTTTGCCAGTTCACTTATTGTATCTTCATCATCACCTCTCCAGGAAGCAGAGGAAGAAGATGCACAGTCACCTACACCAGAACCAGAACCAGTGTGTGGAGCAGCCCAACAGCATGATGCCCAACGGACCCAACCACCCCGGGCCCGGTCACGAGGAGATCCCCATGGTTGACGTGAGTCCAGACAGTAGAAACGCAGTGCGGAGGCAGGTGCAGGTGATCCCGAGGTCACATTTAACTGACAGACTGGAAGTAAAGGCACCTCCTGACAACCCTGCACCTCACGCAGAGAAGAAACAGACATTTTCTCTGAGCTGTTCTCGAGGCAGAAATAAATCAGTAACCACGTTTTTTTTTTTTTAAATGGAACAAAATTTACTGGACATTCAAGACAAAATGAGGAAAAGTTAGTCATTTCATGGCAAGAGGGATAGGTTTCATAATATTTAGCTTTTTTTTTCAATTAGAGACGCTGGTTGAGCATAAAGTTGTTGCCAGAGTGGATGCGGATGCCAAACTGTACCAGAGACATTTTTGGCATCTGTGATTCTGTTTTAGCTTCTGGTAGCCAACAATAACAACAAGACAATACATCTGTGAGCCCCCAATCAGGACGCGTGCAAGTCTGTAACCTCCAGGCTGACTTCACTTTCCTATCAAAGAGCGCAGGCTCTGCTGCAATAAAGCCAAATATATCAGCGCTTTTAATTAAATATAACCGCCCTATAAATAGGATTTTGGTGTCAAAATGTTCAGAATACTCTCAGATATTCATTAATGCTAAAGTAGGGACAAAAGAAGAAACAGACACAGGGACGGGATGTCAGCTTCACCTGAGCAAACTTCACAGGAAGCCCCGTAGAGCCTCGGCCGGTTCACATCTCCTTATGTGGGGTTACTGATAGACTTTATTTAGCTTTGGCACTTAGGCTGAACTCCACGGAGAAAGTTTTTTGAGCCTTCGGAGCAGGTTTGCCTCCAGAAGAGTCTTTGTGTAAATAAAACTCTGATCCACTGACAACACGAGGAAACGTGGTGGCACATAGCTGACAGACGCTAAAGAGAGGGCAGAAAACACCTACTATTCTCCTGGAGATGTAACGGGCATGAGTCAGCATTACAGCAACAATGAAAACAGTGAGGAGAGAGAAGTGATGAGGAGTTACAACAGATCTGTGCAGAAGAATCATTACATATCACTTTAAATTTCTTGTGTAATATATCCTCATTCACTGTATGATATGTAAGTTAAATGAATAGTATAATTATTACGTGTGTGTGTGTTGCAGTACATCTCCAAGAGCGTCCCGACGACAGAGTGTGTGATCAGCCACGGAGCCGAGGATGCAGGCAACTACGCAGGCAGCCGAATGTCGACCCGCTCCCACCACTCTACCACTGCCTCACATGCTTCCAGGTAGACCTCAAACACACAGATGGCCATGTATACCCAGGCAAACACAGGAAGTTCTTGATTTGTTCCTTTGATAAGATCAGTTGCTAAACAGTTGTCACAGGGACTATTTATAATGTAGAAAGTAGCTCCAGTGAGGACTGATGGCAAAAGTTGGCAGAGCTGTTTGTTATCAAGAGTATTGGGAACGTTGTTTCTGGAAAGAAATAATCTTGTTGAATTTTTTAGAAATGATTTTGTGACAAAATAAGATTTCTTTCTTTTGGGGGTGGCAGTACAAATCTCAGACAGATAAGGCCAATTCCTCCTGCGGGGTCATTTCTGTGTTCTCACAGTCCTGTGTTTCCCAGATTTATATGACACATAATGTTCCCAGCTCTATATAGCACAAAATAGGTTAAGGTTAGGGGTTAGCATAGACCTATGGCTCTGTGCCTGTTTGCATAAACTACCTGAAGTTTTATCTTCAAGTTTCTCCCTTAAGCAAAATATTTGCCTTTGGAGCGTTCCATAAAGCTTCTCAGGTTGTATCTTTGCCTAAATGTTGAAACTAAGGCTTTCACAGCAGTCACAACTGTCATAATACAGCACATGTGCACCTCAGTTACCATGGTTACACTTCAGTCACATCATCATACTTTTTTGCTGCTTGACAGCATTACTGTCAGTTGTTAGCTAGCTTAGCTTAGCCTGTGTTAGCTTCTCCAAACTGGACAACAAAGAGAAAAATAAAGAAAAATAAAATCATACATTCAACATGACATTACAATCACAAAAGTTAAGACACTACATTTAACAATGTAAACACAGAAGATGACATTCAAGGCCCTTTAACAGACAGTTGATCTGGGATTGAGCTCCATATTTAATTTTATGATTGAATGATGCACAAAAGAGTTTGTCAGTCTAACCTTATTGAATCGCGGGACCCTGTGTCTCCGATTCAATGGTAACAATCTGTATTCAGGGTTCAGGACATGGCTTGGATTAAAAACTGTTAGAGAATTCATTCACTCGCCTCAAAAGAAGAGAGAAGAGACAAGAGAAAATACATTTTTGTTTTGTTTCTTTGCAGACAAGCTCGATGTGATCTTTCCATGATAACTGATGGTCGATCATGACACCCATGTATTTATATGAAAACGCCTGTTTAATTTTGTCATTCTGGATTAACAATAGTAGCGTTATGTGAGTCAGATGGTGAACCAAATATGCTCTTTTCTGTTTTCTTCGTGTTTATCTCAAGAGCAATATTGTCACTCCGCTCGACCACTTTGTCCACGGCAGTCTGGTGCAGCCCGGGGTCGTCTGACTCACTGAACAAAGATATTAAAACTGTATCATCAGAATACTTTAGAATGTATTGATTCGGTGTATCTGTTCGACAGTCAAAAGTAAAGAAGTAGATTTAAGTCAACAGCCAGACCTAATACACAAAAGCGAACGGTAGACGAAGTAATGAAGAAATATATAACTGTGCCAGCAAGAAAGGAGAAAACGTCAACAACCAGTGAGTTTCAATAAAACAATATAGCTAATGTTAATGTTTGGCTAGCTAGCTAGCTGCTAACATTATTCAAAGTGTCCTGATCACTCGATCAATCATCTTTTATGTGACTGGCTCTCAGAACTAAGAACCTTCTGGCAACGCATGAAGAAACGTTTCAGTAACTAAGGGCAAACACAACAACATCCTAAGAAAATCCTTGTGGTGATTTTATGCAACAACTTTTTTTAAAGCCATCCTTAGATGAAAATGGAAGGCCAACGTTAGTGGTTTTGTCCAACCTGGCGCTGGGAACATACTGTAACTATGCTTCCCTATCTGCGTGTAAGAAAATATGATTTGGGTGAGTCAAACCTTTGATCCAAGTTTTCAAGAACAAATTGTAATTTGACCTGTTGCCAGTGTAGTCCAAGTTGTTTTGAAAACTTTTTTGATATACTGTAGCACTTCATTCCACAAGCATTACCGTTCAGTGTTTTTATCAAAATTATCCCCTGATGGTGCTTTAATAGACAGTGCGTGTGAATATGATGGTCTCTTTACCCAGCATTCCCTCCTCCTCTGTATCCTCCTGCCTCCTCAGAGCTGTTTTAACCTTTTAATCTTGTTCTGCTAACACCCACGCCCGCAGACACGAGGAGCAGACGTGGAGCATGGAGCGAACAGAGAGTATGAACTCAGACTGCCAGTCAGGTGGGCTGTCCAGCTCTGTGGGAACCAGTAAGTGCAGCAGCCCGGCGTGCATGGCGAGGAGGGCCGCCCACTGGGGCTGCACGGACGTGTCCGGACCGGGGATGCAGTACGGGGATTCCTACGACTCTCTACGAGACTCGCCTCACAGTGACAGGTAGGGAAGGTGCTAATGTGTGTGTGTGGTTGTGTTAGGAGTTAACTCTCTTTATTCATGGCTCTACAACACTTTTGCTTTGTTTTGTTTTTTTGCCACACCAGCCTCTTTACTCTTTGGCGACCCCAAGTGGCAGTTAATTGTTATAAATTTTTCAATGTGTCAAGAACTACATCACCCAGATACCGTATAATGTAATGTGACTTTATAAACCAGTGCTATCCTGCAACCTAAATGAGTTTTTAATAGGTAATGAAATATTTTCATTGCTAAATTCTTTGTCAAAACAGGCTGTGTCATTACTATTGTTCTGTGAAGGTCAGTCATTAAAGACTCATTTCTTTTTGACTGTAAATATCTTTGGTGTTCCCACTTTGACTAAATCTGACTCCTCCTTTTTTTTTTAAAAACCATTTACCAGTAAGTGGTTTCCTACAAGTCCCAGAATGCCCTCTGACTGATAAACTGACTTGACATTCCTGTATTTTGTTGGTTGTATTGCCTGTTTGCACTAAAACAGTACAGTTTCTTGATAATAAACACAAATATTCTGTCAGTGTTTTTCATATTAAATGCCTTCTTTTTACACCCCGTACCACCTCAGAAAACGTGAATCTTGTTAAAACACAGAAGTGTAGGCTGACCCTATTCAGCTATGGACACACAGGAAGAAGATTTATTCCTAATAAGAAGATTATTTATTATAGACTGTTATCAGACACAGCCACCCTGTCCTCATGGTAAAGCTGGGGCTTACTGCCATCACAGTTTATCTCATAATTAATCATGAGTGATGTATGTGTGAGCTACTAAACTTTGTAGTATTTTGATTATATGCTTTTATTAATTAATTTTATTTTTAAATTTTTAGGAGATTCCTCGGTGCACCACTAGAGGGAGCTTGAGTGCCACCAGAGTCTAGTATCTAAAGGAATGTAATAAGTTAGGAGATGCAATTTTACATCATCTTATGTAAAAAAGTGACCCGTTTCGATAGACCTACAACCATTCACTGCGGCAAAATGTGTGATGTTCAAGCAGGAAAAATGGCAGCCTGGTCACGAAGTTTCTCAGATTATAGCTGAACAGACTCTGAAATGTGTTTCTGGTGAGATATAGACAACGCTGTAGCAGAATCTTGATTTCTATTTGATCAACACTGCCTAGTTTGACAGTTTGATCTAAGTTTCGTGAGTCTGGTGTGTTTGCACTCGACGTGTTCAGATCTGGACTGGTGAGGCTTCTCTTGTCAGTCACGATATCAAACTCGCCCCCATTTAAGATTAATGGTTGTGATTGGCCTGATCAGATCCAGGATGGGGGGAGAAATGTCTCTGAATGTGAAACATAACAGCACAACATCCTTCAGAATCCAGAGATAGTTTTGCCTGGATGATTTGAACTATGACCCATATGATGAAATCCGTGTTGGATACTCAACGATCACAGCATTGTAAGATGTCACATCTGGAGCATATCTTATCACAACTTTGACACTATGAGAATATGGAGTGAGTACGGGAGTATAGAAGTATTTTTCTGATATGGCTGATGCCATATTTTGAATACCACACACATCAAATTTCTGGTGATTTGACTTCCTCATATTTCAACATATGGCATGAGGGCATATTCGGATATTTTACTGAACACGTACACAACATTAGATGTACCTGGACACAGTATATTATATGAGGCAAATGCAGGCAGTATTTGACCTGCTATAAAGCATATAAAAAAATCTCCAGGTATGATCCAGATATGATCCAGATTCATGCAAAAAATTTAAATAAGATATCTCTGGGTTCTGGGGTATTTCTCACAGCTTTGTTTGGCTCTCAGGCTACTGTACAGCATAAAACAGTGATGATATGTTGTGTGTCGCCTAATTGTTCAGTAGATTTTAACGCAACAAATACCGTATGTAACTCACAATAAGTGTAAATCATTTTGATGCTAATCTGACTCAGTGTTTCGGAATTTGGGATCTCTGCTGAGGCAGAATTGTGCACTAACAACTGAGTTAAATCTGCAGCTCTTTGCAGCTGGGATGGCACATGTTCAGTAATGTTTTTCATATTCTCGGGACTGACTGAGTGGGCGGCGAGGTGGCTCAGCAGTTAACACTGTCGTTTCATGGCAGAGAGGTCCTGCGTGCGAACCTCAGCCAGCTGGCTGCAGAGTTTCTGTGTGGAGTTTCCTCCCACAGACCAAAGACTTGCAGGTCAGGATGACTGGAAACACTAAACAGCCTGCAGGTGTGAACGTGGTTGTTTGTCTGTATGTGTGTGTTAGCCCTGCGATTGACTGGCGACCTGTCCGGGGTGTACCTCTCGTCTCGCCCAGTGCATGCTGGGTAGGCTCCAGTCCCCTGGACCTGAAGAGGACAAGTGGTTTAGAAAACAGATGGACGCGGCTCATTGGCTGATACTGACTAGCTACTGCCCTCAGTCCATCGATTTATTTCATGACCTTTTCAAATATTCTGGTGATGTGTACTGTACGGTTACTGGCAACCAAACTACTGTACCTTAATGAAACAGTTTTTAGTAGTGTCATTTGCAGGGATGCCCAGATCAATAGGTTGCTGATCAGTATCAGCTGATAAAAAATGAAAGAAATGTTATCGGGCGATCAGAATTTATGCTTTCTAAATGCAGACTGCAAAAACCAATGATGACACGAACAACTTGAGCCAATTCTCAGCTGAGTTGGCGTCAGAGTCATATGCTAATTAACCAAAAGGATTACGCCGCTCTTAACTGATTTATATATCAACTACTCACCCTGTGTTACTTTATGTTGCCGCCACATGAACGTAGAATGAATCCACAGCATCCAGACTTGTTAAAGTTGATGTCTTTCCCGTTTTTAAAAGAGCAAAGCTATATAAAAACCATTTTAAAACAATTGGCATAGTATAATAATCCACGTAATCCACGTTTATCACATGCTCAATACATCCAAAAACCCTGCTAATGAAATGATCTCTGGCAGAAAGCCTTGAAGGGAAAATACTACTACACCTGTGCACTGAACACTCTTGTGCATGTGGCTGAGCAACAACTGCAAGTGTGTGTGGAGGTGTGATGTGGAGGAGTTCAAGTTCAAGTTGACAACTAGTTTGTGTTGCTACAAGTTAATAACTCTCTCATCATTTCACATTTTAAATATAACTGAAATACAACCCCTCCTGCTTATCATATCTCCTTGCTATGGTAGCGAGATAGTTAGCCAGCTAGTTTGACAGCAGCAGCAGAAGTACAAAGCCTTGTTTTGATCCTCTCCCGTTGTCCCTGTTCAAGACAAATTCAAAACTTCCTGCATCTGTTTCAAATTAAAAGTTCTCTAGCATTTAAGTAGACAAAAACCTTTCATTTCTTAGCGAGGCCTTTATTGTGAAACGACTTGCAACTCCACTATCTTACATGGTTCTACTTGGGAGCTACGTCTGTACATTTCTTACATTTGGATGTATGTATGTAGACACTGCAGTAATCTACAGTCGTCTTTTCTGCCCAGGTATGTGTCAGCGCTGACCACGCCAGCGCGCCTGTCTCCGGTGGAGTTCCACTACCCCCCGTTGCCGCCCCAGGTGCCCACCTTCCAGATCACCTCGCCAAACACAAGCCACGCCCTCTCCCTGCCCCCCGCCGCAGCCGCCTACCACAGAGATGACGACCAGCCGCTGCTACGATGCCCAGATGTACGTAGGAAAATGTCGTCATATGACTGTTATATGACTGTCGTAGTCTGCATTTTTTCCATTTTCAACAAATCCCATGAAAAAACCAAAAACCAACAATGCTTTAATTCATCTCAGTGTTCTGAGTCTCCTAACTGATCTGTGGCACCCAGCTATGAGCTCATTTACTCCTAATGAAGACGCGAATCATCAAAAGCGGATCACAAATAAATACTCTCTATTTTTAAAGACCAAATAATTTCACAAAACTGCTGGACTGCCTTGTTGGGGACTATTTTCACACGAGGATTAATACATATTTGGTGCTCCAGTAAGTATTTATAGCAGTACGACGGTGTATGTGGGATAAACTCAAAATAAACTACAGTGCAGAAGGAAGGAACATGTCACTCACTGCAACCGTGTGTTTTAATAGTTTCGGTTGAATACTATGACACATAGGAATAAGCTGCTATAAACTGTATATCATGCTTTAGACAGACAATACTTGTACTATACTAGTAAGATGACTAAATTGCTGGTTTTGCTTTTTTCTTGGGATTTGTTCACAATGAGAAAAATATAGCACATAAACAGAGTTTAACCTGATGGTTCAAGTCCCTGTGTTGGCATCCATGCTGCTAAAATTCTTTTGAGCAAACAACTCACCAAAATACATATCGTAGTGGTGTAAATCCCAAATTTTATCATGATAAAATATTATTTGGGTTTTTTTTTTTTTTTGGACAACAGTATGATATTTGCGTTTACAACTGTAACACAGTCGGTTACAGATGAAGTTGCCGTCCCTTTCTTGTTTGCAACACAAAAATAATTGTAGATATTGTAATAGATTAGGTGCAGTAAGGTTTACTTAGTCTCTGTCATTAGCTTAAACCTATGGCAGTTTAAACTGCATAAATTAGCCCGGTGACTAACGGACTTTTCTACTTTTCTCTACGCATATCTTTACAAATTACAGCCCAACATTGATGAAACAGAGCAGCTAATGTAGCCGAAGCGAGAGCAACAAGTTAGCTGCCGAGTCAGGTTCCTCATGTGTCCTGAGTACTTTAGCTCGTAATGGCGTAGTTTGCGTGTGGCATGTGCATCTTCTGTTGACACATCTTTTTTCTAACATTCAGAATATTTTCATTTTTTATTGGTTTAATCCATAGATCCAGATTGATGGATCGTTACACCCTTAATATTCAACATAAACAGCAGACAGTTTCTATCAAATTTTCTGCTCTGATTCATGTTTCAGGATGGAAGTTTATACCGGCAGCCGCGGCGTCCACGACGACCCTACCTGACGGAGAGCACAGGAAGTCTACCGTCCAGCCCCTACCGTCTCCCAGACGACGAGGCTTACGAGACCACGCAGGAGTACGCCTCTTCACGGGAACCCATCCGGAGCCGGCGTCGCCCGCGACGCAACCGCCTCAACGGACACATCTCCCAGCGTTCAGCGGGCCTACGGGACTACAGCTCTCAGAGCTTCAGCCAGTCAGAGGAGGAGGAGGAAGAAGAGGAAGAAGAGGATGCTCACGGGGAGAGCACGCCTTTCCTTAGTATGCAGAACATGAACGTGGACCCGCCCTTAACCGTCCCGGGTTTCCGTTCGTCATCCGGTGCGGACACACGGACTCACCGCGGGCTGAGTCGGCCAGGGACGCGCAGCAATGGGCAGAGCCGTGGCTCCCAGTCGCAGCGCTCCAAGGCTGACAACATGCCCCTTTAAGACTTAATCCCCCCCTCCCCTCCGCCACCACCCACCCCCTCCACCTCACACACTCCCCTCCCTCCTACACACAACCAGTGGACTAGAGACCTGCACCTAGGAGAAATATTTTTATTTTGTATAACAGACAGATATTCTAAACAAATGAAATATTTATTTTCATTTCAGCAAAAATTGTCTACTAGCTAACAGCAAAGACTTTTTTTATAACGGGGGGGAAATATTTATATGTAAAGTTTTTTGATTTACAGCATTATGAGAGATGAAAAAAATAAGAGAATTACGTGCCAATTTTTTCACAAGTTAGATAAATAGAATAATATTGTGGTGCCTTTTGCTGTATGCTGAAGTCGGAGGTCCCATTGAGTTTTTGTAGCCTTTCTTATAAAGACTCCTCGTTTTTATAGAGACCAACCCTCTTCCTTCCTTTTGCTTTGGTTTTTCTCTCTGATTTGGGATCTTCTTCTTTTTGAACTGTGATCTGATTATGTCATCATGCAATATTGATTCCTCCTGTGTAAAAGGTGTCTGTTTACATGAGTATGATCCACGCGATGCGCTCGTCTCACAGGGACATTAGTCACTGACGCAACCGGAAGTGTAGGGTAGTTTTGTTTTTTTTGTTTTTTTGTTTTTCTGGGATGATTTTTTGGATGAATCACATCGGTCATTTCTGTCCTCGTCTGCTGCCTCTCAGTCATTTGTTGTTATTTCTGTGAAAGCAGAGTGTTAGGGAGCTGTTGTTGAGGGAAAGCGACTCCAGATTCCTGTGCAGGGTGCTGCCATGACATTGGTGGTGGTTGCAGCGTGTGTGTGTCTGTGTGTATGTGTGTGTGTGTGCATGCCTGGGTGCGCACCTCATGAAGCCTCATTTAACCTTCGAGGGTGTGGTCTCTTGTTTGACTGACATGCTCCTCCCACCAATCCTCACGCTGCCAGAAGCTCCATTGCACTGTAAGAACCTCCCTCCATGAGCAGTCATTGGCCAGGGAGCTGCCGATCCAAACCGAACCTAACCAATCCAGTCGTAATCCAGCCTGACTCTGGCCTCCCGTGGACTGCCCAGCCCGCCCGTTTCCTATGCCAGCAGCTTAGAGCCGCACTGTGTCTCAGGACTTCCCCATCACATCACAGCCAAAAGACTCAAAACAGAGAGCGCACACCATCTCAGTCACAGTTCAGTCCGCAGGCCAGACCCACATCCCCCTCACTCCTCTTCCTGTCCGTCCGTCAGGTTTGTTGCGTTCACGATTGAGGGAGCGTGGGTAAAAACTCTTGGAATCAGAAGGGAGATTCAGTTGCTTTTTTTTTTTTTACTTCAAAAGGTTGTGTGTATGTGTGTAAGTGGGCTTGTGTGTCGCTGTGTGTGGGTCACGACGATGATAACGAAAAAAGTGAGCGAGACCACATCTGTTCACTATGTTGCAGGGGCGTAGCTAGGAATTCTGGGCCCCCCCTGAGAGGAGGATATCGCTCTGCCCCCCCACCCCTGATCCCCACTCTTTTTCTTCTTTCTTTTTTTTTTTTACTAATATAATCCTGCTGGAAACTTTACGGGCCCCCTCTCCAGTCCAGCTGTGGGCCCCTGGAATCGCCACCACCTTTTCTCGCCCTGTAGCAATGGCACTGCTCTGATGGGTCACTGCGTGCGGGTTCACACTGCTAGAGAGCGACAGTTTCTGAGTGTGATTCTACTTTTTTTCTTTAGCTCACAGCCAAACAGTGGTATATGATAATACTGATTATTGCATCCTTGATTTGCATTCCTATACCTTTATTGATTGAACTTCTTTTGCTTGGTCATATTGACTGAATGATCTGTTACATGTCTGTCTCTGTCTGCCCCCTCCACCTCACATCGCCCCTCACCTTCAAGGGATGGTTTGGATTATTTGATGTGGGGTCGTATGAGGCACTTGTCAATAGACAGTGTTTTATCTATGGTAGATGGCAGTCGACACATTCCCAGTTTGGAGAAGCAGAGAGGAGCACCAGCATAGAAGCTAAGCAATGAACTGTTGTGGACAGGATCAGCAACAAAAGGTATTTTAGCCACTTAGAAAAGGTCCACCTCTGTATCAGTTTAAGTGGATGTTATATTTTGAATATTTTCACTGCTTCACCTTGCCCCATGAACTCACTCACAAGCGACACCGCCTCCCCACTCCCAGTCTCTTTCAGTTCAACTCAGTCAGCAGTTACTACTCACCTAAGTTCCAACAACCCGATGCTAGAGAGAAAAAGTACCATCCTGTTGCGGACTGAGAAACAAGCTGATTTTGCAGTGAGGTGATAAGTCACCGTCCTCTGGCTCTGGTGGATCAAACATGTCTGGACAAGTGAAAGAAAGCTGCTAGACTGAGCGTCCATGTTTCAGGTTGTTTTAAGGTCGTAGTGGTGTTTGACACTGAGACACTGAGTTTCAGAGCAGAGAAAACGGCATGTGTTTTCATTCAAATGTGGCTGGGTGGTTACACACACGTTTCTGTGGTGTGGGTGTGTATGCTCAGAACACACATTTATCATTGCTTTATACGGACTGCAAGTGTACACTATATTTAGAATATATTCGAGGCTTTTACTTTTTTGATGGGAATCTGCCGAATGTAAGCCAACCAAACTCAATAGGCTAAATCAGTCATTTTACCTCTCAGAACATGGGAGTTGCTGGTCTGAAGCTGCCTCGATCTCTTAGTTTATTTGTGCTATTGTGTGACTTTGGTGAATCCGAACTATCTTTTTAAAACACAGAAGTCACACAATAACACAAACAAGCTAACAGATCAAGGCAGCGGTAGACCAGCAACTCCTGTGTTCTGTGAGGTAAAATGACTGATTTCTCCTATGGAGTTTGGTTGGTTTGGAGAGAGCAATATTTGGTTTATATAGTAGCAGATTTCCGTTAGAAAAAGCAGAGAAAATATTCTAAATAGTGTACACTTTTTTTTAGGTGGACCTTTTTTAAGTGGCTAAGACACATTTTGTTGCAGACCCTGTCCACAGCAGTTCATTGCCGAGCTCACATGCTGGCGCCCCTCTCTGTTTCTCTAAACTGGGGGCGTGCAGACCGTCCATCTGCTGCAGCTAATACACTGACAATCAATAAGTACCTCATGCAACGCCACTTCAAATAATCAGAACTGTCCCTTTCATGTCTGTCTCACCCCCTTACTGACCTTCAGAAGCAACTAGCAGATGAATTTAGGCCCCATCTCCAGGTACTGAGCGGCACACTAACTAACAGTGGGCTGATCACGTCAGAAACTCTTCCACGTCAGATATACATCGGGTTTAGAGACCCTTTCAAGCTCACTGAGGAAAATGATACTGTGTCAGATACAATATGTGTCCCTGTTAGAGTTAATTTCCAATAAGTAGAGTTTATCTGTTCTTATTTTCCTTTTATTCACACAGGAGATGCATGGATCACAGATATAGGAAGTTATCTTAAAAATGGCGACAAACCCCTCAGATTCAGGGGAATCATGCTAGAAATTTATAAAAACATTTTTTGGGTTCACAGCCCAAAGGTCTGGCTAGTTTTGTCTTACTATTCACTGTAATCAATCTGGGATTTGCAATGTGGAAATACTGCAAGTGAGGGTAGTGTGCTTCTAGAGCTAGTTGAATTGTTAACACCCCCCCGCCCTCTTTCTCCTCACCCTGCACTCCCCCCTTTCTCCCTTTACATACACACATACATTTCACAGGTCATGTAGACACTCGTCACGCATTACGAAACACGCACACAGACACACAAACCTTCATATGACACACGCACACACACACACACACACACACTCAAAAACCCTCCATGTTTGTGTTTGTCAAGCAGTTTGCCTTTTGTCTTTTTTACCTACCGACTCCCTCTCTCCTCCCTCCTACCTACCTTCCCCCCTACCTCCCCCCTGCTCCTCCCCCTCTCCTCTCCTTTCCTCTCCTCTCACCCCCCCTGACCCCTCTGCATGTCCTAGTGGTACTGGTAGTTGGGTGCATGGAAAAAGCAGCAAGCAAATCGTTTTTCCACTCGGTGAAAAAATAAAAATGTGTCTTCATTTTAACATTCAGCAATAAATCCCCTTCTCTTCATGTCCATCATTCTTGGAATATGCTAGAAGATTTTTTGCAAGTTTTATCAAAAACATACTACTTGTAAAAGAAGAAAAATCCAAAACCACCCCTTCATATGAAAAATAAAACTTTATTCCTACCATTTTGAAACAGTCCTGTCATCTTTGCAACAAAAAAATCTACTGTTGTTTTTTATTTACAGACAATTACAGTGTGTCATCACTTCTTTATTTTTATTAAAACGTGTCAATAAAATCAAGAAGCTAAAGTCAGAGGTGAACCAAGTGTACAGTTAGGATGTAGTTGCACAGATGAGAACACTAGATGGCAGCATTTACCTCGTCTCTATGACTGTTCTTACAGAAGGAATTAATTTGTTAAATAATGGCTCATTGTGTGGAGTATGATAAAGTCATTCCAACAGACCTTTGTCACTGCAGAACCGACCAAGAAGTGTGATTATAAATATTTAATTGTAGCTGTATTTCATTTAGTTTTGCCACTTCCACGGCCTTGTTACTGTGTATGTTAGCTCACTGTCGTGGCAAACACCCGACATATTCAGCTATAATCCTTCTGAATATTTCTATGGCCCGTAAGAGGCTCCCTGCAATTTAGGCAGGTATGTGTGTGATATGACCATTAAAACTAAGGCACATATTTCTGAGCTACTTTGCAATTTCTAGACCTACAAGACAGAACAAAACAAATCATAAGAAAAAGAAAAGAAATTGTTGGTCATAAATTTATCATCTTAAGAGTAATTAATCAATTAATGATGATTGGTCATCATTATTTTGGTCAACTGTCATTGGACTGAATGGGCGTCATCTTTGCATTCACTGTCTATAATATGTCTATGATGAGTTTCTCTGCCATGCAGGCATAAATGACCAGTGTGACTATTTACACCCTACATGCAACTAGTGCAACTAGACACCTGGGTGTAGGCTGGGTGCAAATAGCATATGCCTAATAATAACTAAAATAAAGTTTAATGTAATACCATTCTCCTCTTCAACTGGGATTTATATGCGCTAGTATATCAGGTAGGAAAGAGGTTTGACTCTGTTTTTATTATATTGTTTGTCATTCATTTCCAAACCGCAGCTGAGGCAAGACAGGTCGGATCTATCGCGCACAAATACACTGAAGTGTTTTAGGGCAGTCGCTCCCAACCTTTTTTCATTTGAGCCCCTAAGGAAAGGTAAGGAAAGCTGAACCCCCCCTAAGCCCGCACACACACACACACACACACACACACACACACACACACACACAAACAATAAGCAATTTGTTGCACATCTTTTCTGTCTAAAATAAACATCAATTAAATTGTTTCCATTCTTAGAACTTTAACCTTTGCTAAATATCTCTTTTTATAGTATGAGTTCTTTTTTCTTTTAACAACCTAGATTTATACATACCCATTGTTACAAAAAAAAACCAATAATTATTCATTATAACAAAGCTGAAGGGGTCACAGAGGTTTGGTCTACTAATTAGCCGACTATTTTTTGAAACTTGGGACAAAGAAATATATCTTTTAGATAATTTTGTATACTGACATTTGTAAATTGTGATTTTGGTTAAGATGTGCAAATCTATTTTTGAGGACCTCAGAACAGACAGAGTCTTGAGGACCCCCTGTGATCTCTGGCGCCACCCTAAGGGGGGCCTGGACCTCAGGTTGGAACCAATGTTTTAGGGAGTTTAGAGTCTCCAGCTAAAGTGTTACCAATGATGTCAGACAGACCCAGAGAGTTCAATCCAATGAGCTACAGCTAGAGTACATAAGGTATCTATAATTACTGCCACTTTACAGTGACACATATCAGCCTTCAGCCGGGGTGGAAGTAACTAATTACAAATACTCAAGTTACTGTAAGTCGTTTTTTGGGTACTTGTACATTTATGAGTAGATTTTCTGTCTGCACTTGTGCTTAAGTAATCATTGCACCATGTAATCTACTTTGTTACTTTCAAAATTATAACTGAGTACTGTGCACAAGTTGAATTAATATCCAAAGCTTTGATCTGCATGTTTGTAGATCAAAAAGTTTTATCTGATTGGAAACAGGCCAATGAAAACTAAGATATATGGACAAAAAGTAAACACTGCAGTGGCACAGGTTTGGAGTGAGGATGCTCATGATTACTAAAACTAAAACTTAAAATGAGAAAAGAAGACAAAACAAAACAGAAAAAAAGAAAATGAGGAACGAAAAACATGTGTTTTGTCTCTTATAGATTATTATTGATTCATTGATTGTTAGCATCAAAATTTGCGACCCTGTTTTGGAGCGGTGACTGTAACAACTGAGCAGAACAGAGTCGGGAGTCATTTAGACTGACGATTTGGAGAAACAGAAACCTCTTTGATTGAATATTGTTATTGATAATGTCTTCAGCATCAGCGGTTAAAAAATAACTAATACTCTGAGTAGTTTTTGAGATGAGTACTTTGTACTTTTACCTAATTACTTTTCAAACACCAATACTTTTACTTGTAACTGAGTAATATTTTAGTAATTTAATGGTACTTGTACTCGAGTAGACTGTCAGTACCCTTTCAACCACTGGTCTTTAGTACAACAGGATGTGTGATTTGGTAATAGATCTAGATGATGACTTGGTAACTAGAGGCTGCTCTAGTTTTATGATTATTTTAATAATGTTTAAATGTGCTGTGCGCTCAGGTTTATCAGTGAAGTGTAATGAACTACACCGCAGCTGTTAGCTGTTCCTCTGTTGACAGCAAACAGAGTGACAAACAGTATGTTGGCTCTGTTTCAGCACCTCCATGTCTGACTGACTTCTATAGCATCCTGGACAGAGAGCACACTGCTGCTGCTGCTGTCACTTCTCCTGCTTTTCTTTTCTTGGACCTTGAGTTAAGATTATGTTCTAAATTCACGATTTATTTGTTCTCTTTGTGGGCATATTTGACTTCACAAGGTGGAGTTATTTATCATTATACAACACAGGGGAGTGTCTATTTGCACCCAGGGGAGAACAGATGCACAGCAGCTGTAAAGAGCGACAAATTCTGTGAAGGTAAATGGTGGTCGATGAATGGGTTTGAGTGTGGTTCTTATCCTGCTGCTGCTGCTGCTGTCACTTTTCTTGATGCAAGTTGAACTGAAACTGGTGCCACCACGGGCCGAACCAGTTACATCACAAACAAGAGTGGGTTTCACAAGACACAAAACTTTCATGCCCCAAGACACACGACTGCAGGCATGTCAAGCATGAGTCCCTCCTCCAACATCCTGTTGTACCTGTTGAGTGTGTGTCTTTGGGGTGTCGAGGCTCAATGATATCACTGAGGAATGATGAGGAATGATATTACTTTATACACAGAGGTGGTGGTGGGGGGGAGGGGGGGAGCTGCTCACCTGCCAGCTCAGCAGTTAATTTGTGTTTGAAAGACAGATGTGTTGATCAGCCGTTTGACCTGTTCTGGGCAGGTTTTAAATTCCATTCAAGCTGGCAGATGATTTACTGGCTGACGTTGACAGAGTAACAACTGTTTGAGCTAAATGTACGGCCATGATGCTCTCACCTGTTGTGGGAAAAGCAGCTAGAATGATAACATCAGTAACAACAGATAAAGGACTTGTTTGTTTCTTAATCAGACCTCTCACAGATTGGTGTGTACCCCCCCACACAGTTCATAGCTGATTTCTCCTTCACCCGTCACAACATGTCAGTCCTGTTTGCCCTCTTTCTGTCAGTGGGTGTATCCCTTGTGTGCACACACCTGACAGCCTCTGCGTCCTTAAAGTAAAGCGTCTCTGTGTAACTTTTCATCATTGATCACACAGTCCTCCAGGAACAAATGCGGCCTCATCAGTCAACAGGCCAGATGAGTTTGGAATAGGACAGGAGAGACGTCTTGAGTTATCACCAGACTTACTTTATCACATCTGTGGTTCTTGTCATAGAGAGGGAATCTTTCTTTGACTTTTACACGAGGAACGAGCTGATAATGTGGCCGTTGGGTTACTAACGTGGACCATCGGATTTTATTATCAAAACAGAACCAGTATTCAGTGAAGGAGGGAGCCTTCACTTAAAACAGGTAAGAAAACTGTTGACTCTTCATTTATATTGAAGCACTGTAAGAGAGGATGATTGCATCCTGTCAATTTGGTGTAATTACTTTCATTAAGATGTAATTACTGAACTGTAATTATGTATATCATAAATATTATTATTACTATTACTATTAATATCATCACTGATACCATGTTACATAAGACTACTGATTTATAGATGGTTTATAATTAGATTATTAAATAGGCTGTAAATCATTGATAAGCTGTTACATCATTAGATAAAAAGGGCAACACTGAGCTCAGATCTAAATGCTTACTTAGCTTAGTTTATCTTCTCCTTCAGTAGCAATGACACCTATCATCACATACTTGTTATGTTTAACTACCATCAGCATATCTAAACTTGCAAAGTTTAAGTTGGCTTCAAGTTAACACATCAAATTACCAGATGCATTCACCCTTTGGCTGTTTGGCTGTATTGTTTACCTTGAAATTTTCAACACGCACCATTTTACACTTTACAATAAGGCTCCTTCTTGCCAGGTTTAAATAGTGATGTACTTCACACATTATAATAAGGCTCCTTTTTGAGATTAATTAGTAATAAGCAGTAACTGGATCTTGCCAAATACTGAGCCCACATCAATGTATGAAAACTGTATTGATAATTTCTGATTTATAACATCTTTAAAACCTAATTATTAAACTAATTATAAACAATTTAGAAATCATTCATAAGGGTGGACTTATTGTAAAGTGGTACCTGCTCTACAGAAACTATTTTTGCATCACATTGAATATAGTCGTGGTTGAAAGTTCATTCCTGATCTCAAGGAAAGCAGTTGACAAAACAGTCTTACCACCTGGTCCATTTAGTAGCTCGCCTGGAGCTTTGAATCATGTCACATGACCTTCCTGCGCTGATGGAGTGAGCCCAGTCATCATGGGATTACAGATGAAGAAATCCTCAAACAAATGGAAATGTCAACATTTATGATTCCTTTCTTTACTGGGCAAACTTCATCTCCTGATGAAGATCATGTGATTCAATCCAAAACTCCAAGAGATTGATTTGTCAATATTTAATCATGGCCTTATTCTCTCTTGTCTTTTTCCTTTGATCGTCCAAACTTTGTCTGAATCGCATACTTTCTCTTTTTACTTTTAGTACGTGCTGCAGCCGCTCTTACAAACTATGCACTGTTTGCATGCAGTATGAATACAATTGGGACAGACTGCTTCATCATGAAATTGCACCTTGCTCATACATCAGGCATTGTCATCTGTCACTGCAGCTTCTGAGCTGTCGTCTGCATTGATGTATGATGGGCAGAGGCTGCATCGACTGCTTCAGCTCATTGCTGTGATACGTCAACATCGTTGCCATATTGGCCCCGGCAACACTGAACTGCGAACGAATACATGTAAACGGAGGTGCTGCATTTTTCAGGATAAAAAGCAGCAGAACGCTTATTTCTCCACCGATTTCAATGAGCGATGCTTTATTAAAGATTTGATGATCTACATGAAATAAGTAGATCATCAGCCCCTGAATATGTAAGTGAATCATCGTTCTGGTGCTTCTTATCCAGAAAAATGCAGCGCCTCTGCTTACATGTATTTGTTCACAGGCCAGTCTTGCCCTGTCCAATAAGGTGGCAATGTTGACATGCAATCCAAAGGCTAATGCAGCGTCTATGTACATATGTCTACGGTCATCTGACCGTGCTTATGTATCTACTGCTGTGCAAAAGCATGCTGGCTTGCATACTGCAAAATGCGACTGGATGCTCTAGGACATCCTGGTATTGTTGGCATGCTGCATTTGACAACTCTGGGATTTCATGGTGCATTTAATGTGTTTTAATATTCAAAAACATCTCTTTCTGGACAGATTTAAGATTTCTTCAGACTAACATGCTGTTTGTGCCTTTGCAGTTGAATGGCGCGGTGCTACTGTCGCTGGCGTAATGTATTGATCTGTCTGTGCACCCCATGCATCTGCCTGGCCCTGCTGATCGTCTACGTTACCGTCATGTTGTCTTTGAGCATGAACAGTGAAATAACGCCAGGGATCATAAGGAGGGCACACGGCCTGGAAATTAATCACTTTGTGGCCACAGGAACTTGGCATAACAAGAGCTTTGCCCCGATCCCCAAAACTTTCTGGGATCCCCACTCAAACAGGGATGCCTTTTGGAACCGGCTCCAGCTGGCCATCGACCGCTATTTCAACCCCATCCTGCGCCCCAACAACAAAGTGGCTACATCTGAAAATGGTACTTTGTACGAGCGCCTACTGAAGCAAAGTTTCTCTGAAGTTATTGTCGAGGACAACACGAAGAGAAAGTTTGATGAGCTACCACAGCAGATGAAAGATTTTGTGAGACACATTCAAAGGAGGGAGTATCAAACTCTCATCCAGCCGGCCGGAGTGTGTGGAGCTGGGGCGAAGGATGAGACGGAGCCCCCTCTACTCCTCCTGGCCATCAAGACAACTGAGCTGAATTTTAAGAACCGGCAGGCCATTCGACAGACCTGGGGCCAGGCGGGATGGATAGCAGGACAGAGGAGCAACATCAGTGGAGAAGAAGGTGGAGGATATGTCCGCCGGGTGTTCCTGCTAGGCAAAGAAGACCCTGACGAGCTCGGGGTGAATTTATCTGAGTTACTGCAGCTGGAGAACAGACATTACGGAGACATTCTGCAGTGGAACTTCAGGGACACGTTTTTCAACCTCACCTTGAAAGACGTGCTCTTCTGGAGGTGGTTCTCACGCTCCTGCCGCCGGACCGTCTTCGTCTTTAAGGGGGACGACGACGTCTTCGTCAACACTCCAAAAATGATCACCTACCTCCAGGACCAGCTAGAGAAGGCACAAGCAAACAAGACCATAAAAGATTTCATGGTTGGTGACGTCATAGGTGCAGCCTTACCCAACCGAGTCAACAACTCCAAGTACTTTATCCCAGAAAGCTTCTACAAGGGCCTCTATCCCATGTACGCAGGCGGAGGAGGGGTGGTGTACTCAGGCCTGCTGGCCAAACGTCTACACAACATGTCTAAAAGGGTCCACCTGTTCCCCATCGACGACGTTTACGTAGGGATGTGTATGATTCGGCTGAACGCTCACCCCATCCACCAACCTGCCTTCCTCACGTTTGACTTTCCCAAAAAGGAAGGCGGGGATCTGTGTTCGTACCACACGATCCTATTGGTCCACAAGCGAAGCCCCAAGCAGTTAGTTAAACTGTGGGCCGACCTGAAAAAGACACAGGCGCAGTGTTGGAATGTGCCCCTGAGAACAGACAAGGAGGAGGAGAAACCAAAACTGTGAGACTGTGAGACTGTGAGACTGTCCCCCAGTGACTTCTAGTGAAGTTTGTCCGTTAAAGAATTTTGTTACTACAGTCTGATAGAAAACATGATGGTGAGCTTCCGTCAGAGTTACAAAGAGATTAAAGTGTGGTGTTTATATTTATTCATTTCAGGCATCCATGTTCTGGGATTATATTTAATTATACTTGACAATGTGAAAACTTTTGGGTCCCTCAACATGCCAACAGCCTGAATAATATTTAATTATCATTTTCAAACCAATGTTTTTTCATATTTTGGTCCATTTCCTACAAACCAAACACACTTTGCATAACCACACCACTATTTTTTTTATTACGGTAAAACTGTATCTGAAGGGGTCTGCATAAAACTGTCATTACACAGTCGTAACCATCAGTTTTATGACTGTTGTTATTAAGTGTCATTTGGTTAGTTGTGTCATTTTTAATGCAAAGTTAACACACTGTTTGAGATGTCTTTGTTATGACAACTTGACATTAATCTAAACAACATAACCTGTCGACGTCTTTGTTATGACAAGTTGACATTAACCAACATAAAGAAACTGTTTAGCTTTATGTTTGAACACTACATTACGCTGTCATATGTGGTTGGTTATGACACTGGCTGACATGAGACTGTTATAAGTGTGTCATGAATAATTTCCTTCGCCACAGGTGAAGTGGTTAGACTTGTCATAAAGGTGTCGACATACCAAAGTGTTTTAGATTCCAGGGTTACCTGATGGGCAGATAAATATCTAACCGCTATGATTAGGTAGTTTACTTCATTGTGGTTGGTGTTAGCCAGTTGGCTCAGTTAGCCATGAGCTGCTTAAACTGAATCAGGAACCAAACCCAGCAAGAAAACCACCTCAGTACCTGAGTTCTGGCTGAGTCAGCTAATTGGGCGGAAGGTGTTATGACAGGTTATGATGCAATAACAGTCTAAAACAGGGTTGTTTTTTGGTTGTTTTTTTTTTGTTTTTGTTTGTTTGTTTACATTCTCCTCCCCTTCAAGCAACACAGTGCCACTTATTACAAGAAAATAAATATTTTATGAAAATCACCTGTAATGTCTTGAGACTGTATGACTGTCACCATCGTGTCTGCTCCACATTTCGACAGTTGTATCACGACTTTTGTAAACTTCAAACCAATCAGCACATACGACTGCATTACTGCAAAATAATAACATAGATGTGACATGCAGACATGATGCCTTCAACGGTGTTGTTTCCCTAATTCATCCAGTCTGCAGGTTTAATGTCACATCAGACAAAATGAATGGAAATTAATGAAGGAGAGCTAATATATTTTATAAAATCAAAAACACTCCACGATGCAACACAAAGTAGTCAGCAAGTAATATAAAGTGTAGCTTACATTATTTTTTAATTGAAGCAACACTATGTAATTTTGGCCAAACAGTGGCCTGTATGGAAGATTATTAGGGCCAGGAATAAGGGGAATTTTAAAAACTTTATTTTGCATGTTGAGAATAAAGTCGAAATGTTAAGGATAATGCTGAACTTTCAGTAAGAGTGCCAGGCATAAGAAAAAATAAATCAGAGGAGGAAGACTTTGAAAAATTTATTTATTTATTTTGCATTTTGAGAATAAAGTAGAAATAGTATTTCAACTTTACTCTCAACATTCGACTTTATTCTTTTTAAAAAAGGAAAAAGAAAAAGAAAATCCTCTGATTAGGCTTTTTTTCTTATGCCTGACACTGATACTGAAAGTTTTACTTAATTCTGGACATTTCAACTTCATTTTGGGCATTTCAAATTATTCTAATTCTTCTTCCTCTCATCCCAATACTCTTCCTTAATGGCCACCGTGGCCACGTGTCACAATTATAAGCTAGGCCTAATGCTAGTTGCTAAACTGTTGTTTAGCATTTAGCTAAAATGCTAAACTATTGTAACTGTAGCACAAGTAAAAAGGAACCATTAAGCTCAGTAATGCATGTTACACAGCAATGTTCAGATAAGTATTTAACACATGAGCCACGATAAGCTGGTGGTCACATCAGACCATGTAAGACTGTTGCAGCAAAAACTTGAGTGTGTTGCATTCAGTCTTTATTAATTAATTTTTTTTCATTTCTAAGAGGAGAAGTATATTTTTCTTTTCTAAAAAGTAGCCTAGCCTATGTTATAAACCGCAAACGACCTCTATCCATGTACATAAAGTGTCTGATCAAAGCTACTTAATGCTGTTAACTGTTAATGTAATCATTGTTAAGATGAGTTTGAGTTTACACCGAGTCAGTAGTTGAAACTGGGACGGCCTCCATGCAGTATGTTTACATGACCTTTATTAGATGAGCTGCTGGTGTCATGGTGATGTTTTAACAGTGAAAAGTTTGGCTCCACTCCAGTTAGACTAAACATACCAAACTGTCAAGCTAATGTGATCAATGTATAAAACACATTCCTGTACATTTCCTTCTTTTATATCCAAATAAACTGTTAATACATCCTGTTCTCTTTCAAAGCCCAGTGGACTTATTTACACTCTGTAATAATTAAATGACCAGTACAGACACTTGTACTAGTGATGTGCTGGTATGAACACAAATGCAGAAAATCCACCCTTTATCCACATGCATGCGTGTGTGTGTGTGTGTGGTGTCTGGTGTGCAGAGCCCTGGGATGAGAACACACACAAAAGATGAAAAGAACGCTGTGGTCATCCCAACAAAACTGAAGTCCCACACAAAAGCTGTTTGTGGCTTTCTACATCTGTGGCAGAGGAGAGTTTCCCAGTGAGGACAGAAGACAGAAAATGTGGTTCGACACTAATTCTATGAGGCGACTTTACTGCTAATACCAACCTTTTCTTCAATATTCATCTATTTTATGTTTAGATTTTCATGCTCTGAGTGTTTTAATTACAATAATGGGTTTACAGGTGCACTATTTAAACGTCAAAATACACCTCTACAAGATCTAAGTGCAATTATTAGGCATACTAAAAAGAAAGGTAATATTTTGACAATAAAAATGATGAGAAATTCATAAAAAACTGATAAACTCATAATTTCAAGGCAGCTGCCTTCACCAGATTTTCAGGTTTTGAATCAACAAAAACAACAAAGTTTTGCTCACCTGTAATCTTTTGTTGAGATATTTTGCTTTTCTTCTTTAGACAGATTTGAATCTTGTGAGTTTTAAAAACCACTCATAAAATCAGATTTTAAAAATTGTTCACATTGAACTATCGGCCTGATCTGTCTTTGTCCGGATGCTTGAAAATTAAATAAAAAAATTCTCAACAAAACATTATTAGTTGGTTAAACCTTTTCAAAACTTGAGTTGCCTTGAAATTTTAACTTTTCTAAACTTTTTCGTTTTTACAGTGTTAATTTGTTGCAATGAAAGGTGAGAATGATTATTCTTGTTGCATTTACTTAAAATATTTGAGTTGGCTTCATCAAATATTTTAATTTAACAGTAAACAAAGAATATGTGTAACACTAACTATATTTAAGTTCTGATAACCACCA
This sequence comes from Lutjanus campechanus, assembly GCA_027495735.1. NCBI lineage: Eukaryota > Metazoa > Chordata > Actinopteri > Lutjaniformes > Lutjanidae > Lutjanus > Lutjanus campechanus. The sequence continues at coordinate 15,578 of JAJHUR010085185.1, read as the reverse complement.
ACTTTCATTGAGTTTATCAACTAACAAAAATTGTGGCAACCAACTGCCTCAATTTTTTTGAAGTATTGGTAACTATTTGTGTTTACAGGTTATTATAAATGTATTAATGTAGAAAATTGCAGGCATATATATATATATATATGTATATATATTGTAGGGCCTCAATTTCATTGTCCCCTGAAACCAAACAACCGTCCTTGGCTGCTCTACTTGTTGCTTTTGGAAAAAAATGTTTAATAAAAACATTTTCAGCAAAAATATTTCACTTTGCAAAGTATTTTCACAGTATTATGAATTTCCTGAACATATAAAACCGCTGAGATAGTAAGACAGGTACTCAGCACTGTCTTCAAGCATCTTGTCTGACTAACTTTAAGTTTAACCTCAGGGGCAAAATGTGTAAGGTAAAAAGTTGCCGTAGAACTGGTTCAACCGGCAGGAAAAATAAACTGCTCAATGGATACCGTGAGCTCATGTTTTTGGAATTTCTACGTAATACATGTGGAAAAAAATGTGTTTATTTTTAAATGTTTCTCGGGTCGATGG
>JAJHUR010085185.1:0-15012 GCA_027495735.1 Lutjanus campechanus | reverse complement strand
AACTGTTAATGTAATCATTGTTAAGATGAGTTTGAGTTTACACCGAGTCAGTAGTTGAAACTGGGACGGCCTCCATGCAGTATGTTTACATGACCTTTATTAGATGAGCTGCTGGTGTCATGGTGATGTTTTAACAGTGAAAAGTTTGGCTCCACTCCAGTTAGACTAAACATACCAAACTGTCAAGCTAATGTGATCAATGTATAAAACACATTCCTGTACATTTCCTTCTTTTATATCCAAATAAACTGTTAATACATCCTGTTCTCTTTCAAAGCCCAGTGGACTTATTTACACTCTGTAATAATTAAATGACCAGTACAGACACTTGTACTAGTGATGTGCTGGTATGAACACAAATGCAGAAAATCCACCCTTTATCCACATGCGTGTGTGTGTGTGTGTGGTGTGCAGAGCCCTGGGATGAGAACACACACAAAAGATGAAAAGAACGCTGTGGTCATCCCAACAAAACTGAAGTCCCACACAAAAGCTGTTTGTGGCTTTCTACATCTGTGGCAGAGGAGAGTTTCCCAGTGAGGACAGAAGACAGAAAATGTTGTTCGACACTAATTCTATGAGGCGACTTTACTGCTAATACCAACCTTTTCTTCAATATTCATCTATTTTATGTTTAGATTTTCATGCTCTGAGTGTTTTAATTACAATAACAGGTTTACAGGTGCACTATTTAAACGTCAAAATACACCTCTACAAGATCTAAGTGCAATTATTAGGCATACTAAAAAGAAAGGTAATATTTTGACAATAAAAATGATGAGAAATTCATAAAAAACTGATAAACTCATAATTTCAAGGCAGCTGCCTTCACCAGATTTTCAGGTTTTGAATCAAACTCAAACAGCCAACACTTTGAAAAGGTTTTGAAAGTTTTAAAATAAACTGAACAAGGTTTTGCTCACCTGTAATCTTTTGTTGAGATATTTTGCTTTTCTTCTTTAGACAGATTTGAATCTTGTGAGTTTTAAAAACCACTCATAAAATCAGATTTTTAAAAATTGTTCACATTGAACTATCAACCTGATCTGTCTTTGTCTGGATGCTTGAAAATTAAATAAAAAAAATTCTCAACAAAACATTATTAGTTGATTAAACTTTTTCAAAACTTGAGTTGCCTTGAAATTTTAACTTTTCTAAACTTTTTCGTTTTGTTGCAATGAAAGGTGAGAATGATTATTCTTGTTGCATTTACTTAAAATATTTGAGTTGGCTTCATCAAATATTTTAATTTAACAGTAAACAAAGAATATGTGTAACACTAACTATATTTAAGTTCTGATAACCACCAACTTTCATTGAGTTTATCAACTAACAAAAATTGTGGCAACCAACTGCCTAAATTTTTTTGAAGCATTGGTAACTTATTTGTGTTTACAGGTTATTATAAATGTATTAATGTAATATAATAATGTAAAATAATATTTTTTGTAGGGCCTCAATTTCATTGTCCCCTGAAACCAAACAACCGTCCTTGGCTGCTCTACTTGTTGCTTTTGGAAAAAATGTTTAATAAAAACATTTTCAGCAAAAATATTTCACTTTGCAAAGTATTTTCACAGTATTATGAATTTCCTGAACATATAAAACCGCTGAGATAGTAAGACAGGTACTCAGCACGGTCTTCAAGCATCTTGTCTGACTAACTTTAAGTTTAACCTCAGGGGCAAAATGTGTAAGGTAAAAAGTTGCCGTAGAACTGGTTCAACCGGCAGGAAAAATAAACTGCTCAATGGATACCGTGAGCTCATGTTTTTGGAATTTCTACGTAATACATGTGGAAAAAAATGTGTTTATTTTTAAATGTTTCTCGGGTCGATGGTTTTCTGAATGTGAAATGAAAAGATTCTTTACAAAGACGTGGATGTCACGGACAGGATGTGATGTCAAGTCAAAGTACATTTTGAAAGGATCTTTCGGTGACAAAATAGATCACCAGACTACCAGCAGAATTTCTTTTGAATATCAAATGCAATCAGTCAGCACTACAGGTGTGGTAAAGAGCGGGACAGGTAAAACCGGAAAGGTTTTACCTGTTGGAATCGCTCCCATCGATTCCAACAGTCAGGCCACGCCAACAGCTAAACATACTGTAAGTATTTTGTATGGAAGCCAAAAACCACCATGCTTGCGATTTTATCTTTTAATACCGTTATTACAGGCAGGTCGCTTCTTCTTATTGGTTATGTTTATCAGAGATGAAGAGACATGCCAGCATGCACAGGTGACCTCAACTGTAACAACTGATTTAAGACAAAAAGAGGACTGTTAGAGTTTGATTGTGTTATGTTATGATTCCTGTATCCATTCATCCCGTCCTACAAGGGTGGAGCAGTCAGCTACACATTTACGAGACACCCTGTAACAGGTACATATTACTGATAAATACATCAATGAGCGTGTAACACCAACAGAAATTCCACTGCCTTTTTGCTACAGACAACACTCAGATCTGTCCTCGTTATTTAAGGAAGAGTGATCATATTCTCATAATAATTTATCTTGTTACCTCTAGAAATCAGACTTTTATTTTCTTGAGATAATGAGATAAATTAACCCTCTATAACAAGAAAACGAGCTTTGTTATCTCGAGACGATGACAAAATTAACTTGTTAATGTATTCTTTTTGTCCAGCAGGGCAAGTGGGTCAGAAATATATTTACCCCTGAACAAACTGCTTTATAAGGAGTTATTAAATAGCAACAACAATTAAAGTTAATAGTCAGGGTTGCAGTGTCTATAAAATGTCAGAAAATAGCGAAAAATGTTCCTCCCAGTTTTTCAAGGTGATGTCTTTAAATGTCTCATTTTGTCAGTCCAAAGATATTCAGTTTAATATGATGACAAATGAAGAAATGCAGGAAATCTCCATATCCGAGGGGCTGAGAACAGCATTTTCTGCAATTTTGTACAAAGAACCGCTTTAACAATCAATTGATTATCAAAATATTTTCATTTTCAGGCAAGTGAGTTGCCAGATTTATTTGTCCAACGCAGCATTTTACTTGCACCAGGCAAGCAGACAATCCTCACTGTCGAGCGCTGAACTTGTGAGATGATCTCAAGATATCAGCATAAAAAAATGTCAGCAGGGCTGTTCTCAGCTTCTGTAATTTTGACAACAGTGACTACAATTCATTTTTATGAGTTTATGAGTGATTTATGCAATTTGTATGATTTTCTAACATTTTTTATGTCCTATGACAATAGGATGAGGAGAAACTAACATTACCCTGAAAAATAGGGCTGAACGATTAACTGAACTACTATGAAATCGCAACATGGCTGAGTGAGATATCACAATCAAAGGAGCTGCAATTTTTTGATAAAGGTAAAATATGTCACATACCACTACAGCATTGTGATGCTACAGGCCTACAAATCATATTCTTCAGACATAAAAGAACATGCACGTTTGATACAGACCCCAGCAAAAATCACAGTCAACCTTTTTATATTCTTGTTCAGAGAAAATGAAATGCAAACATTTCCATTCCAAATAAAATTGTGTCTCATATTGCAATCATAATATCTGTCAAAATAATTTCTGTATGATTTTTTTGGCATATTTTTAAGTCTAGAGTCTACCCTGTAATGTACTGGCAATATAGTAATGGTGGCACTGGAGGTCAGAATATAAACATGTTTGGGTTTGTGAGAAATTTTCATTAAGACGCTGAAAATACAGTAGAAATGTGTGTTACTGAATTTCAAACATTGGGAATCACTGGATTATCCTGCAATTATCAAATAAATTTCAACATCACTGATTTGTTTGTTTGAATTTAAACAAGCGAGACTTCTTTTGCTCCATTAAGTTGAAGTCCAGTCGATGAGGCCAGTCACTGAACATCTACAACAGGCTGTCACACAGGAACTGCAGAGGGAGCTGTTGCATCAAACCAGTCAGTGATAACAGCGGCGCAGCAGAGGACACTGTCTCATGATTTCCACAGCTCACACTCTCGATTGTCTGTGTCCCCGGCTCTGCTGCTATGAGCCATTTTCTGTCCTTTCCTCTTTGTCGTCATCATCGTCCTCTTCCTCACTGTCCTCCTCCTCACTCTCGCTGTACTCGTAGTTACAGCGGTTGGTGTTAACAAAGAGGTCACTCTCATCATCTTCAGAGTCGCTAAAGTCCTCCTCCTCGTCTTTCTCCTCCGTCCCCTCCTCTTTTTCCTGCTGTTTGTTGGTCTTTTCCTGCTCCAATGGCTCCTCCATAAACCCCTCAGGCCTGGAGGACGTCAAGGAAAAGCTCGATTTAACTCAAGAAAATGATCCTGGCTGTATGAAATGTGTTTAGAGTCTGTGTGTGTGAGTTCACACTCACCACTGCTGTTGTTTCTGCAGGTATTGAATGTGATCTTTGTAGAGAATGAAGCTGATCTCTGCCTTCACCTTCTCTCCTTCCTCAATAGGATCCACAATCACATAATCACCTTGTAGATCAGACAGCAGACAGATTTTAAATGTGAACCCCAAAAAATAAAGTTAAGATCATTATAGATGCAGATATTTAAGTCGAGCCAGTACCAACAAATACAGTAGCGACTGATATTGGCTTATATTGATATCATATCAATATCTACTGAAAAAGCACCAAATACCAGGCTACAGACCAGCTGAACATAGTCAAAAAACAATCCCATATATAAAGACATCGTGATAGTACATGCAAGCACTGTTACTTTTGTAAAATACATTGTTAGAGAAGATATCAGAGGACCAAAAGTGCATTTTAGATCCTATATGAAATGAAAGATCCCATTTACCAGCTGAAGGCATCAGTACAGAGAATATTCAGTGTTTCACATCTTCAAGAAATTAAGTGTGCAAAACTAGTCAGAGTCAGATATTCACAACACTTGCGACTGATAAAAACTTAATCTATACAGCATTTCTCTGTGAAGTGCTGCCACTTGAGTGCAAATGAAACAAGTGACAGTAGAGAAGACTGCAGAAAGGCTGCTGCTCGCTAGTAACCTTGGGAAATAAACAAAGCAGGAAACAAAATGTTCCAGAAAAGTGCTCTGCAGATGTTTCATGAGGGAGGAGATATGTTCCAGTCCAGTGAGCGTTAGCAACAGCATTTACATTTTCTAGCTGGTTGATCTCCGTAATAATCTATGACCATCATCATCCCATCATCAATTACCTCTCTTGATCCAGATGTTCTTGCGGAACTTGGTGGGCATGCTCACCAGGAAAGTCTCACCCTGGGCCGTGACAGCTTCATGGAGGTTGTTACCACGGCTACCGATAACCTTTAAGTGCACAGGCACAGGATGGAGACAGAACAATGCCATGCTGTTTACTGACATGCGGGTGGTTGTTTACATTATTACATTAAATGCAATGGAGCCCATGAGTACTACCAAATAAGCTGAGACATTGTAAGAATGCGATGATTTGCAAATGATCTGTGTTTATTATATTGTCGATATTGTACTCTACATGTCAAACAGATTAGCCAAGTATCACACTCTGTTATGTTGTGAATCAGGGTTGTTTCTCACCTTGACAATCTGTTGGTTTTCTGTGGGAGTTACGAAGTCTCCTAGAACCTCCTTGACAACGTGTTTGCGTTTGGTGGCCTGTGACATTATAAACAGTGAGCTTCAGGTGCCTTCGCCAGCTGAGAAGAAAAGAGGAGTGTGGTCAAAATGCTGCAAAACAGTTACGATCTCTATTGGGAAGGAGAGAATAAAAGAGGAGATTCGAGATTCACCAAACCACAAAATAAAACTCAAAAGCGCAAAGATCACATTTATTAGGTACCGGTTAGCTTAGTAACTTTATAAAACTTTGACTATGATGGCTGGACGAGTGACAGCACTCCCAATTTCCTAATTTCACAACAATAATTAGCTTGTTCGCCAGAAACGTGAGCAAATAGCGTCTTTCTTACAATTAATAACATTATTAACTGACATGTTAGCCGACTAAGCTAACATTTGCTATCAACCAAACGTATCCCTACATTCAACTACATTAGCAGGTTACACGCTAACCTTGAAAGAAAGAAAAGATGAATTGGGTCTCTTCGAAGCACGATGTCTCTCAGTGCAGCTTGACAGCAGCTAAAAACACTTCAGAAAAAAGACACGCTGAAATATTTTATGAGTAAAAATGAACCACATGCGGTCCTGATTTCTGGCAACACCAAACTTTACACTTCCGGTGTCCTGTGGGCTGTCCTTTTCAAAATAAAAGTGGTTGTCTATTTTTTTCTTTAGTTTTAGGGAAAAGGACCACGCTAAGACAGTTTATAGTTATTATTTCAGATAAAGAATTCGCCATTAGAATTGAACTTAAACAATAATCGCTTTTGTCTGTCTGAGTGAATTGGTGAGTCATAATTATATAAAATATTTTTTTGTTTCCTGCTAAACGCAGTTGTAGTTCTTCCGTGTCAGTGCCTTGGCATTATGGGGTATGGAGTTTTTCTTTTCTTTCAATTTGAGCGACGTTCAAGATCGCTAATATTCAATGGAGCGGCTGTTCTTACATGCTGCACAAACTAACGTGGATATCAAGGTTATTATAGTTAACTAAAACTAAACTAAAACTGGGTGTGAAAAAACATTTTAGTTAACTGAAATAAAAATAAAAACTAGATTAACTTGAAAACTAACTTAAAAATAATAAATACAGGAACTTTCTTTAGTTTTGGTCTTTGTCAATTTGGTCAAACTTGTCAACACAACAAGCATAAGAAGGCATTGGTGCATTTGTTTACTGAGAGTGGGCCGTCTACATGACTTGCCTTTACGAAGTGTTGTGTTTATATTGTAATACCTATTCTGCAGTCCTTAATTCTTGCACCTCACAAATGAAACCCATATTAAAACTAAGACTAATACTGGAACTAGTAAAGCCTAAATTGAACAATATTTAGTTATATGAAACAAGTAAACCCACTCTGTAATGTCAACTGACAACAAAAACTAAAAACTAAATAAAAACTGATGAAAATTACAAAACTATAACACCTCTGGTTATAAAATATGCTTTTCTTTATTGTTATTGTTCAAAATGTGTCAGAATATCAGCTGTTTTTTTTTTCTTAGCACCAATGAATTGTTAAATACTTATAATCAGAATACAAAAGAGTCCAGTCACCATAATAGTAATAGTAAAACTGTCTCCCTTTACTACCTATACAGTACATCCCTTTAGACATTTTAGTAATTTGATGTTCAATCAAGTCATTGTATAGACAGTAAAATCACAACAAAATTTAATGTTGCATTTATTTGTATTTTCAGCTAATAAAGTTTAATTATATTCCTGTGTATATAAAGAAAAAACACCATAAACAGAGAACAGGATTCCATTTCTTCATATTCTTTTTTATTCAACCTTAATTCATTTTTTACTGTCTTTCAGCAGTTTTTACAATTGCAGTTATATAGTTATGTGCAGACCAATATCAGGTAAAACCCAGTCTTTCAAAAAAACAAAACAAAAATCCTCTCAAGTACTACATAGCATTAGCACGAGCACTGGTAACAAAACATCCAAGAAAACTGACAAGAAGACACAAGACTAACTAGAATTAGTGCACGCTCCAACACAGGCTCAGTCACTGTGAGGAAAGATGAGTTAAAAATCAATACTGCCTAAAACACAGCAATCATTATGACCTGCAGGTCTAACGGAATGAAATGCACACATAAAACCTACTTTAAAATTACTATAAAGATTTTCAGCAACGCTAGCTTTGTTAAAGCTGGTATGTCTTTAGTAAAATGACACGAGGTGTGAGGTATGAATGAGGAACACTACCCTGGTTTAACGGAAAAGTAACTTCAGCAGGACTTTGTTTGAGTCTGATTGTGTTCGTCATGCAGTCTGGATCAAATATGTGTGTATGTGTGGGTAGTGTAATGGTGAGGTCAGCTGGCAGCTGTGCAACATGTAGTATGATTGTGTGTGTGTGTGTGTGAATGCTGTGCTGTTTGTGGTTTAGTTGACCACAGCCGATGAGCACATTCTGTTGATTCCACAGGCATTGGACCCCCTGTACAGGTAGTAGTAACCCTGTAAGACACACAGAGAGAAATAAACACACACACTCTCACAACTTTACATGGGCTGCAATAAAGTCAGTTTATTTTAATTTCTTTGTTTACTTGTCAGCAAACCTTTGGCATTTAAAGCAATCTGATACAAAACAGTAGTTAGTTTTGTAGCAGTAGTTGACATATTATAAAGATGGATAACATGACAGCTCCCAAAAACTAAAGCCAGAACATCTTGATCTCCCCCTGGTGGTTGGCTGTAGTATAGGTCATGAACACAAACTCCTCCATGTTACCAGATGGGACACATGCCAAACTAAAACGTCAAAATACATGCCAAATAAATTTTCCCAAAGATGGTTTCTTCATTTTCAGCTTTAAATGTCACACTAATGTATGTTCAAGTATTCATTTTCTTTGATAAGTCTGGTTTTAATGAGTTACTCAGAGTGTCTATTTCCACCCGGGTTGAGGAGGTTGTGGTAGTTAAAGACATGACTCTCCCTCGGAAACTTGGGGGTTTGAGTCCTGTGTGAAGCTAGAAGTCAGTGTTGGCTTTAAATTTATGGACTTAATTGTTTTCAGTTTTTATCATTATTACAATTATTTGCAGCTTTCAGTCACAGTTTGGTTAGGCAACAAACCTACTTTAGCCTATTCACTATTTACACCCTGGGTGCAAATAGCATCCAACCCTGATCACGACTGCTCGGACTGTGGCTACAGATGATGCCACCTGTGCGAGATCTACTGGTGCCAGAAGATGGCAGCAGGATATTTTGGCTTCATCTTCATACGGTGGGAGGTAGTGGAGATAAATGGTCTTGTTAACAGGTTGTTAACAGTCTACAGGTGCAGCCCAACAAAACAACACCAGACTTTATCACTGAGTTGAAACATTATCTCCAAAGTCTCAAAAACACTGAACTTTGTAACCATCACAATAATGTTATCTGTTGCTTGGCCATGTTACTGATTTGTATTAGAAGGTAAAGGATCACATTATTATGTTCAGCCTCTGTATGAGGTGAATGTAAAAGACATAATCACAGTTAAAACAGTGTTTTTTAATCCTGTTTATTCTGTGATTCACTAATGCACGTTGGCACATTTCAGATGAGACGCTACACTGGTGACTGGGTTGTACTGATCATCTTGTCAAGACTTTCTTCATTTTTTCTCTAATGCACCAAACAAAGACTGTTAGTAGGTGGGGTTGTCTTACCTGCTCTCCATAATCCTCCCCCCAGCTGTTTTTGATGGCCCAGAATGGAATACCTTTACCTGAAACCACAGAAACACTGGTTCAGCTCACTTGACTGCGTCCTGCATCATGAGTCATAAAATTATCATCCTACACGTTGATACCCTTGTTACTCAGGAGCTTAGCAGGACTAACGTGTCTGTCTTGGGAGTCGGCGCTGGGTAAATGAAGAGAGGATTAAAAACACTCACGTTCTCCGTATCCCACCATCAGTACGGCGTGATCGATCATCCAGGGGTTGCAGAAGATCTTCAGAGGGTGAGACACACCCTTCCTGTAGAACTGCAGGAATCCAAAAGACAATAAAAAATGAATTAGATGTGGTTGCATGCTCATGATGAAATTCTAGTGAGAATGAGATGCATTTTGACAACAACAACAACAACAACAAACACGCATGTATGGACTAATATAAACATAATCATCAGTCAATCATCATTTATCACCCATTAGAAGTGTGTGGTGGCGGCTGTAACAGCAGAGACCCTACTCTCTGCTTGTATTTCCTTATTTTCTCTTTTTTTTTGCTGTGCTCAGGACACCTTAACAACCTAAAATGTCAGTATTTGACATCTTAGGAATGAGTCTCAACAATCAGCTATCTTTCTAGCGTGTTTACGAACAGTTCAGACAAATGCTACTGATTCTACCTGTAAATTGTGTCAAATTTTTTTGTGATGGAGTCACTGCTGTGGTGGATGAATATACTGTAGCAGTGACAGAACCGCTTACCTGCATGGCAAACGCATTCAGAGCGACAGAGATTGGTCCATTCTCAGCCAGCCAAGCTGCAATTTCTGAGGAGGCAAAAAACAACATGTTTTAGAGTTTAAGTGTGTCATTACGTTTTTGTTTTTTTGTTGTTGTTTTTTCCATTAAATCTAATTTGTATCTCGTCACTTCTTTTAGCCCTGAGCTAAAAGTTGACCCTGGGATATTTTGCCATTTGGTCACACACACACACACACACACACACACACACATTGTTAACCCTGTGTTAACCTGAGCCCAGGGCTGTACGATTCATACTGAACTTCTACTCGCCCTGGATTAAACTTTCGTTGGAACACATGACTACATTCTACATTCTAGAGTGACGCATGACTACTCTCTAACAGCCTTTAGCAATGGCACCTTTTATCCGTGTGTGTAGTCGCTGCTAAACACTGCTGCTCCTGAGCAGGGCCAGCAAGCCCCAGGCTAAAGTCGGGAGTTAGCTCACCTTGGAGTGTGCCAGTGTGAAAGCTTTCTGAGCCTAGGCCTCGGGATGAGAATGTATTAATAAGGCTTTTAGTCCTGGGTTAACTGCAGTGCTGTGGAGTATTAGTGCATCATCTCTGTCATCATATGTCAACTCAGACAGCTGTAGAAGATGGACTGCTGCAGCTGTGTACTGTGTGAGTTTTACTTTCTTATTTCCCCATTTTTTGACTTAATGAAGTTTTATGTGCAGCACAAAACAACCACATCTCAAAAAAACATTCCTGGGATCGTAAAATCAGACATCTCTGGTTAGATTCTGACTGGACATCCTGCATCGGGCCCTGTCACATTTAACTACTTAGTAAGTGATCCTAATAATATAGTTTAGACACATTCTGTTAAAAGCCTAAAGACACACTTGTAGCTAAGCTTCTCTGTTATCATCACTCATTTTAAGTGTCAATAAAGCCGATCACACAGCACAGCTGTTGACTGCTTTTCAGAATATTATGAGGCGTGATCAAATTTTATGTTTGTTCAGTTTTCTGACAACAGAAAACATAAATTGCCACCAAAAATCACTGAGATGAAATATTTGTACAGGACCACTGTGTTTGGTGAAACACTGCAGGTAATTCTGGAATTTTTACTTGACAAATTATGGACATGGCAGATTTGAACAGGATTAAGAACTCCACAGTTATTACAAATCACTCGAGGGCTTTGGTGTGTGTTGACTTATTTATCAGTGATTTGTCTTCCCTTTCTCCTTCACTCCCTCTCTTTTTGCTCAGCCCACTCACCCCTCTCATCTTTGGACAGCTCCACAGAGCTGTTGATGTAGGCGGCCACTTTCCCGCTGCTGAAGTCACACTTCTGCTTGTGCCCACTGTACGAGTAGTCGTTCTCTGACTCCAGACCACCTTAACAACACATGAAGGATGAAAAGTAAAAGGTTAGAGCTTCCACTCGGCATAAATCACATGGACAATAAGCAGCTGTAATGTCCTCAGAAAAAATGGGGAATGGAAGATAATGTCTCAAAGTGGTTGCACACACTTTCTTACCCAAGTTCTCAATAGCTTCATAAGCGTTTGACGGCAGCCCTCCTCTGCACGCCTGATCCAGCCCGTCACAGTCAACCAGCTCTGTAAACCAATGAACCAATTAAAAATTGGCATCTGCAAATGTAAACTGTCTTTTTTTCTGCAGAACAAAGCTAATAAACCATTGTTAAATCATCTGTGTCTGTTGTTTGTGTGTGTGTTACCTTGTTCAGAGAGGGAAAGCAACGTCCCGTTCTTCAGGAACCACTGGCCTTCAATGTTGCCTGTGACAGAGAACGCCCAGCAGGAGCCGCACATACCCTGCAAGAAACAAACACGCACACATGAGCATTAAGTACGTAGGCGGTATAATTTAATTACTTTCGCTACTTTAAAGGAGCAACATGCTATTTAGAGTTTAAGTGCTCTATAATTAACTGATTAATGGTACCTGGTTCTTAACGGGACTGACGGCTCCATGATCCCGCCAATCCCAGCTGGCAGGGGCGGGGTTTCGGGCGGGAGAGGCCGGTTTCATTTGCCGATGAAGAGTCCACTGACTCAGCAGCGGGTTCAGGTATGTCGTGCGAAACTCTTCCTCTGTAGAAAGGAGTCACACGTTCGTGTTACTTAAGAGGATAAGCTGATGCAGCACGCAAAAAGCAGAAGACGCATTTCCTCAAACTGTGTGGAAATACGAGCAAAGCACGAACACACACAGACTCGTACCAGTCAGGTCGCTGAACTTGGTGACTCCGTACTCAGCTGAGCCTTGATCCAAAGACTGCAGCTTCTCAGCAGTCTTCAGGTTCTCGTGGAAGATGCGCAAACGGTGGTCTGCCTCTGCAGGATCAAAGGTCAAACAGACACATAATTTAAAAATTATTCAACACTTGACAAAGAAAGACTCTGTTTACTCCCGTGTACAATAACTTTTATTATTGATACTCGCAAACACAATAAGTAGGCAGATGATCAGTGTTTTGATCTGAGTTGTTGATTCTGAATGCAAACAACATATGGCCTCTTCATTTTCATCTTAATCCAATAATCACGGGTAAAGTTATACTTCAGCCTTCTGTCTCTTCACACAACCAGTTAGTGCTTAACTAATATTTCACTGATTATCTATTATCTGCCGCTTACTGACTGAGACGTGAACAATTCCTCTGTCTATACCTGCTTATTTTGATTTTCTGAAATTGTTATGGTTGCATCCTGAAATTCGATGAGTCATCTGAGATTCTTCAAGTCCAGTGTTTGTTTTTTTTCAGCATCAGTTTTCGTTACAATAACAGATAGTAAGATAGAAATGTCCAAAAATGCACAGGGAAACATTTCAAATTCAAGATAAATAAGAGGAATCATAAATATAATTCTATATTAGCTGGCATATTTATTAAAAGAATTACGTGACAACGTAGTGCAGGTACAGTCAGTTGTTAGTAAGCAAGTTTTACATCTTGTTTTGCAGCTCCGTCATGTGTACACAGAGCAACAAAACAGCATGACAGGCTGTAAAACTGAGTCTCAAAATCACCACAAATGATAAAACTAACTATGATGGAAGTCGACAAGATTAAAAGAAAAAATGGGGCGCTCGTGACAAGCTGTCTCCTATTCTGCACGCATCTGCATCTGTATTTTTTTTTTTTACCTTAACTATGTGTGGAAATCTGATGTTTTCACATCAAAAGGCTCTGAATCGATGGGGAAGCTTTATGTTTAGGTTTTCAGGATGAAGGGCCCTTTTATTGTACCCATGAGAAGGCTGTGAGTACATTAAAGGTTCAGGGAGTTCAGGGTGTGTAAACAGGAAGGAGACACTATATACACCTTGCTATGTTTGGTATGTTCAGTCTATACATCTGAGTGACTCACCTTCCTGGCTGCTGTAGACCTTATTGTATTTCACCATGAATTCTTTGAACTGGCCCAGCAGCTGCACAGACTCCTGCCAAATAAAGAGCAGACGCAGAATCAACACAGACTTTATCCTCAATCTCATGTTCAATTTCATAATAACTGTTTACACAACAAATGGACTGTTGGAGTGCACGAGAGGCAGATAACAGGATGGAACTTGTTGTCAGTCCTGTTATTGATCTAAAATATGACATAATGTTTACCTCCAGAGGCTGGCTGGTGGATGCATCCGTCACCTTGTTGGTCTCTTCTGGCTGAGGTTCTACTAATAAGAGAGACATTAAGGACATGTTGAGTGTCAGTGTGCATAACACCTATTTGACAGGTGTTTAGGTTGAATAAATAAGAAAACATAGAAGCTGTAAAGCAATTTTCATGTGATTCATTATTGCCTGTACTTGAGAAATAAACCCTCAGAGTGTAAAGTTAATTTTGTTATTGCACATATGTATGTACCTCTTTTTCATTCACAGGAAGAAAAAAAAATCATCAACTTTTACCTCATTTATCTGTTTGGTATAGAGCAAGACTTATCGAGCAGATGAGCAAACACTTGCGTTGCAAAATAACTGAGCAGTGAAGGTCAAATCAAACTGTTTTTGCAACATCCAAACAGAATGTGACACCGAGTTTAAAAGAGTGACAATGTCAGTGCACTAACGCTGTATTTGCACTGTATGCAAACATCTTGAACGAACACACACTGACGAGTTTTGCTTTGGTCTTGAGAAGCTGCAACTTTTAATTACTGTAAACTACAATGTACGTTTCCTGTCAGACTTCCTGACAACTGCACTGCTGGGGTAGAGTCGAGCCAAGCTGAGCCGTACAATGCAGTCAAAGTACAGCTTAACTGGTTGGTTTGGGCTGTTGCTGCTTTTCTTTGTCATTTATGACAGCAAATGAAGAGTCTTTGGATTTTGAACTTTTGAAGACGTCACAACTGGCATTTTTCACCACTTTTCTGATACTTTATAGATACATGATTAATCAATCAAATGTGAAAATAATCTGCATATTAAACGATCAAGAAAATAATCCTCAGTTGCAGCCCTACTGCCAATCAAAACAAGTAGATCCTTTGATTATCCGGGAATCCTTCTTTATATTGGTGGTGTCAAATAGCACTTTATACTTTCTGCATGTACAGTATGTTGTTTTACCCAGTTTGATAGAACCATTCCTGAATAAACAGTTCTGCTATTACAAAGGAAACAAAGCATCACGGGATAACAGTGAAATCACAAGTACAGATAAATAGTTAAGCAGCATTCAGCTGTTTAACAATCTCTGATCACATGGTCTGTATCACATGCTTTGAATTTGGCACTTTCATGAACTAGCACTTGATGTTCTTTATCGATTTCCCAAATTGATGCTTTTATAATGTTTTTATGATGCTTATGTTTAATGTTATATTATGCGCTGCAATGTAACATTGTTAATGTTCTTTTATGCTCTTTGTGCGGAACAAATTCCCCTAAGAGATATTAAGGTTTCATTCATTCATAGCTGCACCCTTCAGCTATA
>JAJHUR010085184.1:0-11106 GCA_027495735.1 Lutjanus campechanus | reverse complement strand
CAAAGCTATAACAAGAGCCATTGGAGTTTTTATAGCAGCGGATCTAAGACCATATTCAGTTGTTGAAAATCCTGGTTTTAAACACATGCTCAAGGTGATTGAGCCCCGGTATGAAGTACACCCAAATGAACAACAAGAAAATTTAGGTTTTGCTTTTTGTTCCCATACTGTATCGAAAATGAACCGAACCGTGACCTCAAAACCGAGGTACGTATCGAACCGAGATTTTTGTGTATCGTTACACCCCTAGTCTTTGGTCTTCAGACCATAAAATCATCGTGCAGCCAACCTTCATGTCTGTCCTCGACTACAGAGATATTCTGTTCTGTCACGCTGCTCCATCAGCACTTCAACAGTCATGTTTCATCACAAATGCCAAATTTCGTACACTGAGGGACTTCCTTACAGTCATCGAGAAACAGCCGTCTATACGTACATATACTGTAATACCTTTATACCACCCAAGCTTTTTTATTATTAAGCAAAAACAACAGACTGTTATTATTTCTGTGGTTTGGTTAATAAACTGTCCCTCAAACCGTTCTAAATCTATCTTCTTCAGAGTTGCTGGAAATCTCTTGAGAATGATGAGAAACTGGATCCTCGCCACCAGTTGAAGCTGAATCAGAACAAGGTCATCATAAAATTAGTCACTGTTTGGGCGCAATAAGCAGAGCAAAGATATCTGTAAACAGGAAAGTCCTCTTCACTGTGAACAAATCCCATCATCTCACTCAGATTACTGTGAAACAGACTGAATCCCAACAGGTTCAACCACTGCTGCTAATATGAAGCTACAGGCAGCAGCTGGAACAAGGGGAAACATCTGGCCTGGCTCCGTCCAAAGGTAACAAAAACCACCTCAAGTACCTCAAAAGCTCCCCGACTAACATCTTAGATCTTGTTTGTTTAAACTGTGAAAAAACCTGTAAAAGTGTAAAAACATCAATTCATCATTTCATGGTTGTTACGTGCTGGATTATCACTGTGGT
This sequence comes from Lutjanus campechanus, assembly GCA_027495735.1. Lineage (NCBI taxonomy): Eukaryota > Metazoa > Chordata > Actinopteri > Lutjaniformes > Lutjanidae > Lutjanus > Lutjanus campechanus. The sequence continues at coordinate 10,114 of JAJHUR010085184.1, read as the reverse complement.
TCCAGTCCAGGAAAATAATAACAGACTGAACCGTATCTGCTGCAGGCCCGAGGCTGTCAGAGGAACCAGAGCCGAGAGAAACCAGTCTGACAGCGTCTGAACCAGCTGGAGGAGCCGACGCCGAGGAGACAAACACCTCTACTGTTACATCATGACATCACACCGAACCGCTGCGGACAATCAACACCGACTGTCACCCTCACTCAACACAGAGAACAACACACAGACGGTTCTGCTGCATCTTAACCAAATATTTGGCTCGTTTGGTTTGGTGATGTTGTAGTTTGACTCACTGTGGGTATCAGGCAGCATCCGCCATGTCTGCTATGAGCGTTTTCAAAGTCCCCGTTACTACAGAAAAAACAGCAATCACAGAGCTACAACCTACAGGCTGAAAATACAAAGTTAGCAGCTGGTTACTAGTTACTGCTACCACCAACACGGTTTTACAAAGGTACCGTCACTGCATCCTGGTCTTTGTGCCACACAAGAGGACTGTGACTGGTTAAAAAAAATACAACAAGTGAAAATGTTTCAGCTACAGCAGAATGATTGTGTGAGACAGGACTGGTGATGTTGTTAGGACTCACAGGGTTACTGTGGCTGAGAGCTCGCCACTAACATGCCAGCCAACAGGGAACAAGCAACAATAGATGACAGCAGCACATCCGACTACTGGGCCTGTGTCATGCCCGTCCCTTTTTGGTGAAAGCAGCTGTAATAATAATTTAATAAAGGCCCTCTGTGGGCAGTCAGAGGGGTCAGGAGTTTGTGAGTGTCGGTTCAGTCTGCCTTTCTGACAACTGTCACTTTTTATATCATTGAGACTCTTTTATTTTATTGTTTTGTCCAATGTGATGTTACTGTAAACCAGGAGTCCTCAAACTGTCTCCGTCCCTTCAGAAGCTGAGAAACGTTCCCGCCTCAGACGCCACTGTTATCCCCATCAGTCATTAACAAAGAAACAGGCTCAAATCTGTGTCAGAGTTCATCAAAGCAAGTTAATCCACTAATCCCAGTGATTCCAATGAAATCATCAGATTTCACTGTGAAATTTTAAAACGTTCCACCATCGCAGAGTCTTTTTACCAGATTTAATCACAGATTAACAGATATTTTGTTTCCTCGTGTCTGTTTTCATGAACTAACTGCTGTCGAAATGTGACCACTTCCTCCTCATGAAGAACAGAGCAGCCGTTTAAAACAGGAACTTCTTTTTATTTATGGTTCAGTTTACAGATTACAGCAACTGCAGAGGTCTGGCTTTGGTTTTTTGGTCCGGCTCCAGAAGCAGAGTCTGATGAAAGCACAGACGCAGTTTGCTGTTGGTTAAATTTTTGAAGAGAAAACACACAAAAACAGACACACTGCAAGTTAAAATGGTATCTTTTCCTTTCTTAGCCTTTAACAGCTGATTTAGAAAGTCTAGAAAATAATTTCCAGGTTCTGTTCCAGGTAAGAAAACCTCATTCATCACATTAACATTTGCAATAAAACAAATTACAAAAGCTCCAGACCTGCTGCAGCTAAACTCCTAACTCAGAATGATGCTGAAACGCTGATTCGTGCTTTTATTACCAGCTGCTTAGATTACTGCATTAGACTGCTTAGCAACAGTAACTAGGGTGCTGCAGTTCTGTCAAACTTTCCATTTCTCTCCATGTCCTTTTGTTCATCTATAAAGCATTACACAACTTAACAAACTCCCATATCAGCAACTGCTTCTCATTTTGTGTCCCAACAAGAACTCTCTGATCCTCCACTTTCATATCTGCCACCACAAGAAAACTTGAATATGGAGCCATAATTATTAAAACTAGCATTGTTTAGCCACTGTGCTAACCAGGACATGTCTGGAGGATTGTTGCTGTGTCTTTGACCCGACCACATCACCCCCCACCCCTCCACACAGGTCAGAGGTCAGAGGTCAGGGTGTGGTTGGGACTCTGTGTCAGCGTCTCTTCAGCAGGGTGGAGGTGGATCTCAGCCTCTGTGTGGCTTCATGTCTCATTAGCGGGGCGGGTGGGTGGAGGGAGATTTCCACTCCCACTTTGGGGGAATCCCATAGTAAGCCTATCTGTTGTCATGGTGACAGAGAGAGCCTCCAGCAGCTGATTTCACGGTGATTCATCACTGAGGGAGAGGAGCTTCACACCCTCACTGTGATGGACTGCACATGACACAGAGGCTGGGGTCAAAGGTCACACCGTGAGTCGGGGGGGGGGGTCTGAGGAGTTTTCACAGACATCATATGAAGAGCTGTCGTGTCACTTCAGGGGCCTCATTTTCTAAAAATCTGTTCTTAGATTTGTACTTGAACTTATTTCTGACGGTGTACTTACATTAGATTCAGAGATGATACTGAGAGTAAAATAACTTTCTTCAAATTAACTTTTGAAGTTTTAAAGTCGACAACGTCGCCCTACAATCTGCAATGTGTCCTTTTATAATGCAGCACAAGTTTAGTACAGAATGACTGTGGACCAAAGAGAAAAGTTAGTCTGGAAGAAGAGATCAGGTGATCGTAGAGGAGACTGCAGGCAGATGATTCATATTATTCTGTAACTAAACAAAGAGTACATACAGGAAGTAACTAAGTACAGATACTGTACTTCAGTAGAGAGTATTTATGTTAATGACAACTTTTACATTTTAACACATATCTGTTCTTTTGCTGAGAGGAATACTTGATTATTGTTATTTTGCATCATGTGTGTGTCGCCTTCCAACATCAAGACTGATTTCAACCTGAATGCACGAAACAATAAGACAGAAAAGACGATTGACTGTGGATCCATCAGAGTTTATCACACGGATAAAGGACGGGACGAGATGAAAACGATGTCAAAGACAGAAAATGTGTAATAAGAAGTAACACGACATAAAGTGACACAAGACGAAAAATCACATAAAGACATAACAAGACCAAAAGTGACATAAAAGACGAATCAAGACAGGAAGGACAACAAAGACACAACAAAACCAAATATAATGTAAAAGATGAAACAAGACATTAAAGACAACAAGACGGAAAAAAGACGCAAAAACAAGACAAGACGAAGAGAACAACAAAGACACAAGAAGACTAAAAATGAAGTAAGAGACATAACAAGATGTTAAAGACATGACAAGATGAAAAAAGACGCAGCAGGACCAAAAATGACATAAAAGACACAACAAGCTGAAACAGACAGACGGAGACTCTCAGAGAGAAAAGATGAAGCTCAGTTAGCGTCGCACAGAAACACTTTTTCACTTTACTGCAGAAAACAAGTCGAATCAGTTCTTCTACTTTCAGCAGAGACTTTTTTACACAAGTATCTGTTCTTCTACTTGAATAAAGAATGATGGACAAACATGAACAGCTCACATCTTTAATTGATAATAATTTGTTCATGAGAGTTCACCAGAGTTGGAAAAGTCCAGTCCAGACTCAGTGAGGTTTTACAGTAGGGATGCACCGATTGACCAGCCAGAGACCGGAACCGGCCGGTTTTCAGCGTGACCGGCCCTGACCGGTGATATCACACCCACCACAGCCCTGATCACAGCAGCACACACTCAGACACATGCTCGCATGAAGTCAGTGTCAGCGACAGACTCCAAGAACAGGATAAAGAGAAGACAGACAGTCTACAACAACACAGAGCAGCTGACGGTGTCGCTAAACAGCGGTAAACATTCTAGCTCTTCATGCTAATGTTAGCCAGCAGCTAACATGCTGTTCACAGACTGACAGTTAAAATCTCACCTGCTGTTCTGGCTGAAGTATAAACAGCCTGTGTTGATGCGTCTTCTCAAACATTTTCTCCTCCAGACTCGTTTAACTTCTGCGTCTGTTTTTCTCACTGCAAAGTTTTACTGCAGCAAACTGTTGCGCCGCATCGGTCTCCGGTTTGTTTACATCGGCTTCTACACAAGATCACGTGAAATCGCGTCCCGCGAAATCTCGCGAGATCGCGTTTCCTCTGGAACATAATATTAATGTAATCGTATAATAAGGTCTGGCTGTAATCTGGAGCACTTTTTGAGAAAAAAAATATAAGTTATTTAATAGTCAGTGTTTTATTATGAACATTCAATTTAGTTTGGCAGGAAAAGTTGCAAAAATGTTTGTGAATGCTGTCAGTTATATTTCTTAGAAAAACTAAAAATCGGAATCGGCCAAAATCGGAATCGGCAGGTCAGATCCTTAAAGAAATCGAAAATCGGCCAAGAAAATTGAAATCGGTGCATCTCTATTTTACAGTATAAATAACTACTTCTACACGGTTTTGTGCTGGATCGAAGCTGATGGTCAGTCCATGTTCTAAATTCAGCCCCAGGATCTTAAATGTGACTTCTACAAGACTAGAAAACATCACTGTGCTCCTGGTATCACACGCTGCAGTGTATTCTGGGAAAAATCAATAGTAAACAGACAGCAGGAGCCTGGCGGGAGTGAAGGGTAAAAGAATAAAACTCTGCTGAGACTCAGGACACAAAGACGCCACCCAACATATTCAGTTATACTGTGAATAACATTTTAAAAAAGGCTAATGAAGTCCTGAGGATTGTTTCATTCAAAACCTTCTCAAACAGCTGAACTGGTTCAAACGATTCAATCAGTCCATCAACAGAAAATTGAATTGTTTCAGTCATTTTAAATAAAGAAAAATTCTCTTGTTTCAGCCTCTAAATGATAAGAATTCACTGCTTTTCTCTGTTAAACTGGATTTCTTTGGATGGTTTTGGACTATTAGTCGAACAAAAGAAGATCTCTTATAGGTGGAACACTGTAAGTTTGTGATTATGAAAAATTGTGATTTAAATCAAGAAAATAATGAGCATCTTATTCAGTGGAGAGGAGGAACGAGGAACCCAGAGGAGCCTGAGAACCCCGCTGGCATTCCTGCATTAGCATAACAATGAGGACGCTGCGTTTACCCAGCATTCCTTTAAGGTCCATCGGCCTCTCCAGCATCCAGTCAGTGTGTTCACATGAGCCTCAAACACTCGTTTGGGCCACTTTTTTCTTTACGTACGGTGGGTTCATACATTTATTATTTTCTTATTAAACCTGCCCAGTTATGAAGATGCACCGATCGACCTGCCAGAGAACCGGACACTTTTCTGTGTGAGCAGCTCTGACCAGTGAGAATCACAGATCTGATTCTGTGCCAGTAACATTCACACACATGGTCTGCAGGACGTCGTGTCATGTGTGCAGTGACACTGACTGTAACGTCACAGCCACAACAGAGCTGATCACAGACACACACACACTCAGACACATGCTCACATGAAGTCAGTGTTTAATAACAAGATAAAGAGAAGATAGAGAGTCTACAGGAAGACGGAGCAGCTGAGCAGCTGACGGTGTCAAACTTTCATCTCTTCATGCTAATGTTAGCAATGTTAGCATCCTGTTCTGGATGAAGAATAAAGATCCTGTGTTGATGCGTCTCCTCAAACATTTTCTCATCCAGACTCGTTTACATCTGTTTCAGCACGAGATCAAGTGAAATCACAGCATGTTCCCTCTTCTACATAATCTTAATATAACAGTTTAATAAGGCCTGTCTTTAACCTGGAGTTCAGTCAGTGTTTTATTATGAACATCAAAGTTTATTTTACAGGAAAAGTTCCAAAAATGTTTGTGAATCCCGTCAATTATATATTATAGTTCTTAAAAACCCTGAAAGTCCTAATCAGCAGGTCAGACCCACAAGAAATCGGAAATTGGAACTGGCCAAGAAAATTGTCAGTTAAATTGGCGGCAGGAGTGTTTCTGCTCTTAGTGTGGGTCTTTCAATCATACTGCTGCTGTTTTCACAGCTTAGCTTCCTCAGGTAGCTGGCCTGCTAACTTTGTTTCAAGCTTAACACAACTTATGGATATGTGGCGCAGACTCAAACGCCCCTTTCAACCCTGGCACAGGGACGTGTGTTGGACAGTCAGTTTTCTGGGCTGAGTGAGACGGTTGGAGGTCGGTGGTGAGTACAGGGGGGAGCTGGCTCTGAAATCCTCTGAGTCTCAGTTCAGGATGACATATGAGAATTTTTGTATTACAGAAGCCTGTTTCCTAACTGAAATATTACTTAAGGAGTTTATCAAAAAGCGTCCTAACTGATGAATCTCTGAACTAGGAGTCATAAGTTCGGACGGCACAGACCCTGTCCTAAAGTTATCAGGCCTGTTTGGAAATGACAATTAAAACCAGATGGTGATGCTTTAAATTTGCCGGACCATGTTTTAGCAGGTATTTACTGACTGTGATGACAATTCATTTAGAATTCGATCGACGCCCGTCCATTCAGATCCTTCTGATGGGCTGATGATTGACAATAAAACATCCCAAAAACGAGTCATTTCCTCTCTTTCACGACACGATTAATTCCTCTGACTCATCAAAGATAAAACTGAACACCTGTATTTTCTCATTCACATGCTCGGAAGAGACAAGTGAAGTGAGGCAGCGGTTGTCATGGATACAGGCAGTCTTTAAACACAGATACAAGCATGACAGGATGAGTACCAAGCTTACAGCTCTGGTGAGGATTTCCTAAACTAATTTAAGATTTGAGGTCTGAGACGGAGCACAGACACGAGTTTAGGAACTGTGTCTTTAGCGGGAGGACAGAACTTTTCCTGTCTTGGAAACTTAAGTTAGGACAAACGTTTTTGTTCTGTAATGAGGCCTCTGGTGAGCAAGTCAGCTCTTCTGTTCATGTCTCACTGTGGAGACATCACACAACCCTAGTTGGTACTTCAGAGAAACGTTCAAAATACAAGACGGTGAATGTTTGAACAAACCACTGAAGAACAAATCTGTTACCCAGAGTTCTCAGGGTTTGACAGATGAAACATGAGCGAGAAAAAAAACAAACACTAAAACACAGACTGTGAAACAGAAATCAATCATCTGACTTCAACATGTGAACACAGCTCAGTCCACAGTGACAATGCTCTCAGTCCAAAACAGACAGACAGCAGACAAGGACAGAAAATATCTGATCTCCTCATCAACCTCGACTTTCTCCTTCTGTTTCACTCACAGATGTCAGAGACAGAGATCAGCTTCGTCCGTCCCAAATCCTGCTTTCAACTGTCCCACACTTTCAACCATCGTCCCTAACGAAGACGACCAAAACCGCCGTTAAATATCATCTGTAACATCTGCACATTGACTCAAGTTAGGCTGACGTTCAACACAATAAATAAACAAAACTCAAATATCCGACCAGCCATAATATTATAGTCACATGACGCATAGTTTCTGAATATGATGCTTAAAAATAAACAAATGTTTATTAATGTCATTTAAAGTTGTTGTTAATATGTTGCAACTGTCCCATCTGACTTCTTCCTTTAAATATTGATACCGTGAATGATGTAATCTGTGATCATGTTTACATGGTTCAGATAATAAGCAGACAGATGTAAGTTTACAGGCCTGATAAAGCTTCGGTTGGACTTGTCCAAATAGTCTCGAAGTAACTGAGAGAAATGCAACAAAAAGTGTTGCAACGGTCCCCAGTCTCCCCTACAATAAGCTCCATCAATAGTCAATAATCGAAGCAGTGCAGAGGTTGAACCGGACTCACCTGTTCGGACTCTCTCTCGGTCACCGGGGGCAGAGGCATCCTGCCGGACATCTTCCAGCTGTCCTCCGCGGCTCTCTGCTCTCTTCAGTCCGGCAGACTCATCTCCTCCGCCGGCTGCTCTACAGCATCTCTCCCCGGGAACCAGGCCACCTCAGCGGGGCTCAGCTGGGAGGCTCCGCCGGCCGGGGGCAGAGGGAGGCCGGGGCGGCGGCTACACGAAGGCCCGCTGTTTGCGTCGGTACGGCAGAGAGACCCGCATGGACACAAAGAGACAGAGACGGAGACAGAGAGGACGAGGAGGAGCAGGAGGAGCAGGAGGAGGAGGAGGAAGAGGAAGAGGAGAAGTGTGAAAGTAGAAATGTTTCCCGCAGCCTTCGCTGGTTCTTCAGGTCAAACAGCAGCACTGCGGAGTGAAAAAAAACAAAAAAAGCGACATGACGTCAGAGCTCCTCCTCCCCGTCATCCTCATCTTCATCATCGTCATCCTAAAAATATCCCAGCATCCTCAGCTGCTTCCTCTGACTCCTCGCTTTGGGGATTTGATTTATTTCACCCGGAAGTCTTTTATTTTGAAACATTTTAATGGTGAATCAGCTGCAATAAAACAACAAGGATTTATTTTGGTTCATTTTTACCTGATGTCCCAGATTAAGTCAAGAAACATATAAATGAAACACCGTTTTTCACTTATTCTGTGCACATTAAAGGCTCATTTCTCTCAAATTTTGTTTATTTAATTTTATTTATTAAAATCAGTGTTAGTGAGCACTTCTCCCTTGCAAAGATAATTCATCCGCCTGACAGATGTGGGATATTAGAGATGCTGATTAAACAGCTGTATTATTGCACAGATGTTTAAAATATGACATTTGATCTTGAAAAAAACACAAAACCAGAGGTGCACAGAGACGTCAGTGTCTGATCAATCAACAGAATTATCTGTTGTATGCAGAGAGAAGACCAGAAATCGAGTTAAATCAGACAAATGTTTTATTTTCAAACCTAATATTCATCAGCAGTTTTTATTTTCTTTTTGCATGAACCTGTTCTTTCATTTCTGGGGCCTTTGTTGCCTCCAGCGTCTTAAAATAATTCAACAGACGTTATTAAACCCACAGTGATCACAGAAAATACACACATATTTGCTGCATCCTGATACAATTTTAGACCTTTTGTCACCTTCAGGTTCTTCCCTGAGGTTCTTTTACCAAATCAGTTTCACATTAACAGACGTATCACACCAGAGGGGATCTGTGATTTTATAAAATACTTCCAGAAATGTCCTTTTCCCAACAAATTAAATCGCTCAACCAGATTACTGTCAGAAACAAACCATCAAATAAATCACCAGTGGTGTTTAAACCAGATTACAGGCTCGTGTCACAGTGAAGAGAATCTTTGTACATTATGTGTTTGCATTATATTTTTAAATCTTTTTTTTTTTTTCAGAATAATAATCATATTCAGATAAAAGAAAGATCTGTTTTTAACATAGTATTTGTGCTTGAAAGGAGTGCAGAGTCATGACCCGCCCTGCTCTGCCTCTGATTGGTTCACCCTGAGAGTCTTACTCTAACCATGCCGAGGGCTAGCCAATCAGAGGCAGAGAAGGGCGGGTCATAACTTTGCTTACCTGAGAAAAAAAAAAGTGGCATCTGTAGCTAAATGCCTAAATGTCAAAATCAAACTTCCCATGTTAGTGTCCTTTTATTGTGACACACCTGTGCTGTTGAATCAGCGTCTCTATGTGACACACCTGACAGGTGGAGGCTCAATAACTCTGATTTTAACAAGTCTGTGAACATAATCTGAGAGAAATAAATCCTTTGGGTTCACAGAAGAAGTCTGAGATCTTTGACACTGAATTCATGAAAAATGTGAGTAAAAACCAAGTGTTGTGTTTATATTTTCTGAGTGTAGATGAAAGTAGCATCGTGTCCTCTGTGACTGTTCTTATGATCTCATTAAGATGATTCTCACTCAGGCATTAATGTGGAAGCAGGGTTTTATTGTTGTGGTCGAGCTGCAGCTCATTTTGAACTGTTTGACTGCAACAGAAGCCAACTTGTAAAAACAAGCTTTGGTATCAGTTTGTCTTTATAATATGCAGATGTACATTTTCTGCTCTGACTGAATACTTTTTCAGATTATTCCTGTAATGTTGATTTATTTTAATACAGGTACAGATAATAACTTCAACTCTTACCATCATAAAGATGATTATAGATCACTACAGTACAGTACTTTTTTAACATAAGCAGTCTGGATATTTTTATTCATTCACCTTCACAGTTAGTTTTTGTATTCTGCTGCCATCTGGTGGTTCCACTGCTCTGCTGCAGTCTGTTTCATCCAGCCTGTCACATTAATACAACTTCAGCTCTTCTATGCAGTAAATCTAGATTGTGAAACTCTTAAAAAGTTAAAGCTGTTGTGATCACGTATTATTATTATTATTATTACTACCACAACACCAATTCAAACTAGTTAGAACATTTGTAAAAATGTATACAAAAACAGAATGCAAT
>JAJHUR010085183.1:0-30858 GCA_027495735.1 Lutjanus campechanus | reverse complement strand
GACTGTTTGTCACATGCAAAAACAAATCTGCAGCACAGAGATCAGGCAAAGACTCTGATAAAGACTCATGTTCTTTAAATGGGGCAGCTCACTTCCAAACTCACAAACTGAAAAACCTGACTAATTACCACATGGTTAACATACTTTCCAACAACATTTAATGTTTGATCATCTTCCTCAGAAACATTAAATGGAAGCATTATGTTTTCTGGTTTAGTTGGATGACACCAAGTTTTTCCTTTGACGTTGGTCCTGTCATTGGACTTGAAGGAAAAAGACTTATCTTATATATATTTTTACTTCAAGTGCGTCATCGTCCTTTGGTACGAATTTGGGAAAGTGTCTTCAATAAAATCCAACATGTTCAGATCAAACAAAATATGATTCCACTCCTGGAACTTCCACAGACTGTTTTTGAAACTGGAAAAAAAAAAATCAGGGTTGTTTGTGATCTTTTTGCTGGCAATGCAAAAGAGACAGCAGGACAGCATTTGATATAGAGTCTTTGAAACAGGTCTTCTGAGAGAATAACAAATGGTGGTAAGGCTTGTTTGTAAAGTAAAGTAAGTGACATTTCAATTTAAACATGACCTGCCAGATTTTGACTTGTAATATTGTGTCTAACTTACTTTTTAGATGTTTTTGCTCACTCTCCTCTTCGGTCTGTTTTTATTTCAGGTATTTTGCACCTGCCAGAATGATAATCATGCTCTGTGCACTTCACTTCCACTATTATATTGATTTTTCTAGCACAAACTCAAAGAAAAGTGGTGACAGTTTAGTTCAGTCAGCACCACTTTGGCCCTGGATATTGGGGTGAAACTTTTGGATCAATTGCTATGACATTGGGCAGAGTTTATTGACATTGCCAGACTAATTTAGTTTAGTTTCCTTTTTGGATTCCCAAGGGGCATTATTAACACAGGCAGGCCAAAATGCCTCTGGACACAACTGGATAAACCAACAAACCATCAGACCAAAGAAATGTGACCTGCATCAAATCAGAGCAGCGAAAACTTTGATGTAGCGATGGTCCATTTACAAGCAGGGTGCATGGTTGCAATCTTGCTCATATTACAGCTAAATAGTACATTAAATAATGTTTCTGACAACATTTGAGATGAGAAATAGGCAATGCAGGTGGCTCTGACTCTCTCTCCCGCCTCCTGTCATATCGTCAGCTGTCCTACCTGAGTAAAGGCATAAAAAGCCCCAAGAAATGTAAAAAAAGAAAGAAATATCGTAACTGAATCTCAATCCATATTTGATCAGCACTGCCCAGTTTGACGGTCTGATCGGAGTGTAGGGAGCCTGGAGCCCTGGACGGACCTCCTGACTGCAGACCTACACCCAATCAGAGCAGCGGAACAACTTTTCAAATCTGGGACAGTGACGCTTATCTGTCAATCATTGTATAGAACCCGCCCCAATTTAAATAAAGGATTGTCCAATAATTAGTCCTTCCAACATGCTAACTGAAGATGGTGAATATGGTCAACATTATATCTTCTGGCATTAGCATCTAGCTCAAAGCACCACTAATGCAGACTCTGTGTTCCAGGCACTTGGCACAAAAGCCAGGTAGGTAGTAGGTCTCGCGCACACATCGTCACGTAACTCCAGATTGTCAACTTTTCATGAGTGAAGAACGATCATGTTTTTAGCTTTGTGTCAGTGCATTTTGCAGATAATCCAGTGGCTTTATAAATGGTTTGTTTGGCTTGGAAAGAAAAAAGGAGCACTCCCTCCTTCAGTTTTACAGAGAAATTCAAAGTAACCAAATTTATAAATTTGTAGTTTTGACTGGACTGTGATAATGTCCAACTTTGACGCATTTTAGGCAGATGTTTAGAGACATTTCAAATATGTTGCTTGGTGATCACCAACAACTACATGAAAATGGTGTTTGCTTATTATCATGCACCTAACAACCATGAAAAATGGGGGAAATGTCAATTACTTAGTAATTACCACTTATTTACCATGAAATTATGGGTCATTGAAATTGAAGCCATACCAGCCTTACATATTAGTTTCCTCTTTTTGCTGCTTGGCTTTAAACATGTAAATGCCTGGTTCAGCTTTACATAAAACTAATGCTTAAATATTCTCAAAAAAAGAGAAAATCTCCAGTTTACTGAAATGATAAAAATGCCATGTTTTATCGCATTTAATCCTTTCTGCATTTTGCAGTAAGAGCCATCTTAAATCTTAAATAGTCTACATGTGTCTGACAAGAAACCTATAGACCGAGCAAAACACCCTCCATCACAGCATCCTAACTAAGCTGCTTTTCTTCAACTCATCTGAACATAAAGCTATACATGCATTCAACCATGCATTTGCATTTAATCTACATTTTCAGCTGATGCACTCACTCAGGGTACAAGAAGAATAAGCTGAATCTCTTTTATCAAGAGCATTACCATCGCCTCAGTGTGATGACAGCTCCCGTCACATTCGACACATTTTGCATCATCAGCAGCATCAGTGCGAAGTGCGCGACCTCGCTGAGAAATCTGTGACCCAGTCAGAGGAATAAATAAACTGCATCGGAGGAATGACGCCAGGTGTTCGTCTTGAACAGCCCCCCCATCAGCAACAGCGGCTCAGAAATATATCATTTTATTCCATCATGCCACCCTCAGACGGACACGCAAAAAGCCCTGAGCGGTACATGCGTACTAAATCTTCTGATGGCGAGGCCCTAAGCTGCAGAATCATCCATCCGTACAATCATTCATCTACAGACGCTCTCAGTAAGCAGCTGACTCGCCGAAGCATGAACTGACAAACATGCAGTATGTACTTAGAAGGCAGATCAGGTGGAAGCCTGCTCAATCTTCTGGCATATGTTTGTATTTGTGCAGGAGTGAGAACAGAATCTGCACTCTTGAATATACATATGCATGTTATAATCTGTGTCTTTATACACCGTGAAGATTTGTACAGTTTGTGAGCACAGTTTTAGTCTCAGTGTGCAGGTTTACTCAACAACTGCTGCACAAGTTTCCAGCTGCTCCTCATTCACAAATGATTTGATAAAATACACACACCCCACAGATTAAAACTGTCTCCACCAACCTGCAGCTTCTTAGCCATGACAGGGATGTTAGGAATGGCAATAACTGTTTCCATCAACATATTTTAATGCACCAAAAAGCTTCCTTAATTCTGAAGAACTTGCTTGAGGTGGTTTTTGCTTTTTTATTTTTACAAATATTTCTGAGTGTTCTGTTGTAGCCAGCATTTGCCTGTTGGTGAGAGGGAAACACTTTCTGAACAAATTCTAACATTTACGAAAATATTTAAACTAATATAACCTTCCTCGCATTAATACCTTAAACAGAAATGACACATTTTCCTTCTTGTTTTCTACATTGTTTTTCGCTGTTTGAGGTTCGACTGTCCTTTTAATTACACCATCCCGTAGTGCCCTTTTTTCTGCAGTGGTAGAATTGGCGCCACCTACTGTTTATCTCTGTGAATCAACTGAAAATAATGATAGTGGATGAAAACAAGCATTCACTCACATTTTCTTTTGCTGATTTAGTCAAAATTCGGTCAAAATTTCTGATACATTTGGATGGAAACACAGCTAATGTTTTTTTGTCGTGATGAGTCGGTACGCCGCTCGTGTCCAGACTAAAATATTTAAGTGACTTCTTCATAGACTGACATTAAATTTCGTTTAGATGTTCCTCTCAGGATGAGTTGTAGTTACTTTGATCCTCTGACTGACTTTCATCAGGTCAATATTAAATTTGTCCAGTGCCAAATACCTTCAAAACTAAAGACATTCCCATCAGCCTCAGCTGGTGTTTGTGCTAATTAGCAGATCTAAGCACACTAAACTTAAACAGTGACCATGGTATGATGAACTCCTTGTGAGCATGCTGCTGACATTTAGCTCACAGCCTTACAGAGCTGCTAGCATGGCTGTAGACCTTCACAGTGCTTTTCAACTGGAAGTAAAACCAACATCAGATTGTTTCAGTTACATTTCAGATTCAAGAATAAATGGATATAAAAAGATGTTTATTGTAAGGGAATGAAGAGGGGCAGGAAGGCAGCTGGCAAAGACTGAGGGCAGTGAGATGGTTGGATTTACCAGAGCACGGTGGAGCAGGACTTACTGGAGGTGGCTGAGGGTTACTTGAGTGCAGTTGTGGAGGACAAGAAAACACACTTAGGAGAAGAAATATGAGAAATAATCCTAAACGAAACTGAGTCTCTGAGACTCGAGAAAGTCCTCATATGAACATCACAGCTGACTGAACAATCTGATGATGAGTGGGAGAAGAGCTCGGGTAGAAATACTGAGGAGGAGACGAGCTGATGGACTACAGGTGTGTGTGTGTGTGTGTGTGTGTGTGTGTGTGTGTGTAGAGTGAGATCTGATGAGCTGATTGATGGCTGCTGTGCAGGTGAGCAGGGATCCAAGAACAAAGAGAGAGAGAGTCGAAGGACACACACACACACACACACAAACAGCAGGGGAAGAAAACAGACAGTTTTTCCCAACTTGGACGTCCTAACCTGCTCTGTGGGTCAGTGAACAGGCTAAGTGATACGTCCCCGTTCTGTCTTTAGCTTTGCAGAATTGCTGCAACTCCAAACAATTGTCATTTCTCAAAATCGACACCGACGTCCTTGATGCTTCTGTTTTCCTTCCAATCATTCAGTTTCCCACCAAGCAGTGTTTTGGACGTGGAGCATTTTGGCCCGTCTGATTTTGTTGACTTGCTCAGCTATAGTTAATTTAGTCATTTTCTTCACAGGGTGCTACATTTTGCTGCTCCTGACCACCTGTCTGGCTCGTGGCTTCTGTCAAAGATGGACTTGGCATGTATTCTTCACAGAGCAGAGCAGAGAGACGCTTCTGGGACGTTTTGCAACACATCTGGTGGAATCACAAACATGGTCTGTAATGGCCACAATCAGCTCCGGTGGCCACGGCGCAGCCAGAGCTCGATCCACAGCACGCTTTGAATAGCAGAACCAGAGTCTAGGGGGGTCAGCCATCTGCCGACCCGTAAACTGCAAAGAGAAAACTTCAGCATTGAGGTGAAGATCAATAATCCAGATTTGTTGTTGTTTCAGTTGTGTTGAAGTATTCACAGTGCAGTTTTTCTGACATTAAATAAAAGAAAAAAAAAATCCTAACAAATCTAAACGGACAGCACAAATTGTGGTTTTGTTTTTATTCTCATAATCTGTATCAGGTATTTTATGTTCTCTGGTGGATGATCATTAGGAGCAGAAGTTGTTCTAATAATAATCCATCTATCTGACCTTCACATGTATGCATAGAACAGAGCATTCAAGATTCAAAGACTCATCCCCATCTATTGTCTCTGTCTTCACACCACAAAGAGTTAAAGAAGAAAGACTCGCTTCCCGCTTCCAAAAACACTCTGCAGGCAGCTGGAGATAGCGAGGTGTTGTCTGCCAGATCACAGCTGACAGGTAAAAGGGAAAATTGCAAACCTCACATCAAGAGGAACAGTCAGCAATTCGGGAAAAACGGCTTTTGTGTTCGAGTGGAAGCCCACGCATCAAAATTACCCTCCGCTGGTCTGGAGTGATGAAAGGGCCTCTGGGTTAATGCAGGTGACTCAGCATGAAGTGCTGCGTGTAAGAGAGAGAAGAATGTGGAGAGCAGAGGGAGAAGAGAAATAGTGAGTAAAATGAAACACAGAAACCAGGGCAGGGATTTCATGAAGGACATGAAGGCTGTGCCCCCTCTGTTTGGCCTTATGCCCTTCAAAAAATGATCAGCTGAATTGATTTTTTCTGCTGTCTCTTTCCTTTCGCTGGTTTTAGACACCAGATTCTTTGGTTGAGATTAGCTATTAATTTGAGACAAATCTAGCACCGACCAACCAGGGGACTTGGTTGGCTGGTGCTTGGTCTACATGAACTCTGTGGACAAAACTAGTTTTTTACCTTATTTATTCACTTGTTTGTCAGTGTCTCCCCGAGTTTTCCAGCCTACCTGGTGGTACATGCTTAGATAGTTTCATCAAACCCATTACATCCTTAAAAAGGTACAATTTTGGTTATAAATGACTTCCATGCATCCAGAGTCACTGAATTTCATAAAATCTCTTTGGACAGAAGATCTTGGGATGGAAGTAGTGAATAAGTTTATCGCAGAGATATTAAAAAATGTACATAAGTTCTCTGTAATCATCAAGGCAAATGAGAATGTTTCTCCAGCAGGCATCAAAGTTGGAGAATAGGGTTGCGCCTTACTGATAGCACCACATGGCAGTGGAACAGCCCATCTGATTGGGGGTTACATGGTCCTAAAGTTGTCACTGTGCTACCTGTACTGTCAGACAGGTGCAGGAAGTGGTTCTTCTTCTTTCAAGAAATCCAGACAGAGTGGAATCTAAAAGACACAGGACTGTTAACGAGAGTAGAAGAACAATGAAAGCTGAACATAACAGTAGGTGGCGATATCGCTCCGGCAGCAAGTCGCATTCAAAGAAGAACAAGAGATCAAATGAAAATGGATAAATGATCAAAAAAGCAAAAAAGTTTCACAAAGACATACATTTGCCTTTACAATGGACATAAAATTATGTTTATTTTCACATTATGACTGACTGATACCAATAAAAGCAGCTGCAGTTGTACAGTATATAAACTGGGTGATACCACCAGGATTTGTTTTTTGGCACGACACGTCCAGGATTATAACAAATTGGACTTTGATAATACTGTGGCATGCAGCAGATCCAGGACAAATCTATTTAAGAAAGAAAAAACATTTAGGCTCATGTCACCCCAGAGCTTGCTGTTAATTGTTTTTTTTAGGCTTTGATCTTGTTAATATTAGAGGTGGTTTAAACTTTTCCCTTACTCGAGGTTGTGAGTGGTGTGTTTTGTTAATGAGCTGTTGGCTTTAATTGAGCATAACTGTTCTGTAAATCCAGTCTTGTTCAGAAAAAGGTGATGTTGGTTCTCAAAAATTTCTAAACTTGGACAAGTAAGAAGTCTGGATTTATTGTCAACAGTTTGTCAAAAACACCTCGAAAACTTCTTGTTGGAGTCTCAGAATACTTAGAAGAAAACAGTCAAGTCAAGCAGATCCTCATGTGAAAGATTTTATTGTGTTCAAGCAGTAACAGGAATAAACTGGAGCAGGTTCAGGAAAGCAACTGATTTCAGCTCCACAGAGCTCTTCATTATATACACAGTGGCTCTGGCTAAGCCACCCCCGCCTTTTCGAAAGGACACTTCCACCAGGCGTGGAGATAATGGTGTCATGCCTGGATAACACCTGAGTCCAGGGGAATCTACTGGCATCATGTGTTGGACATGTCTGGCCATGTGAGAATCCACTGATGTCACATTTTAGACATATCTGGCCACGTGCGACTCTATTGGTGTCTCATGTTGGACATATATGACCGTGTGCCATCATCTTATTTCTGCTGTTGTTGCTGTTGCTGTTAGCTTTGAGTGTCCCTGTACTGTAAATCCTGTCAAGATGCAGGTGAATGTATTTATCGTGCTGTTGGCTGCTGGTCAGTGTACCAGCCTTTGGTTGCCCATATTTACGTCCCTGCCACCAGCGTGTGATAAGTGCCAACAGCCTCCAGTGAATCTTATTCACTCTTTCTGGCTCTGCACCTCGCTATCTAAATACTGAACGGGTGTTTTTGCTTCTCTTTCTGAAAGTATCAGGGAGGAAATTGGACCTAATACTCATTGTGCTTCGTTTGGTGTTTTTCCTTCATTACTTTACCTTCACGAGCCCCAAAAGGACTTTATAGCCTTTACAACCATATTGACACCTAATGTTGACCAAGTGGAAATCAGTGAGGTCTCCCTCTCATAGAGGTCGGATAAGAGATGCTCTATGTTTTATCACAGTGTTTCCTAAACTTTTTTCTGGGGTCCCGCTTTTAAAAAAAATGACAAATGATCATGACCCAATTCACAATAAGCCTCATCAATTAATATTGTATTATCTTTATGTGTGCATATATGATAAATACACAATTAAATGAGAAATACTTAGGCTGAGTTAACAGGCCTTCTCATTGTATTTATTTCCTGTAATCAAGTAAACAAACCTGTAAAAAAAATTTTTTTAAAGTTTGAGACAATTTCAAGGCAACTTACTGCAATGGATTTTTGAATTTTGAGCCAAACTCTTTGGAAATAAACTGAGGCCAACCCATGATCTTGTGTTGTGATAATTTACTATCCCTCTTTAGATGAAACTGAATCTTTGAGTTTTGAAAACTCAAATTTGTTTAGAGTGAGCCGTGAACTTGATTGTCAATATTTGGGTGTTTGAAACTTACAGTTTTTAAATCAAAAATAAAAATATTAACCAGTGAAATACTTTTTTTTAAACTCAAAAGTAAGTAAATTATCTCAAATTATCTCTTTTCAAAACTTAAGAGTTTTCTAATTTTTTTTTTCATTTGTATATTATCATATTTCGGCATAATAAGTACATTTGGGTGGAATTAACACACCCTTTTTTTCCTCTCATCAGTAAAATAAAAAGCGTACTGCAGATATAAATCTTAAATTTCTAAATCTCCATCATAGTTTTTTTTATTTATTGGGTGACCCAAATAAAATCTCCCATGACCCACCTGAGGGTCAAGATCCAGTGTTTGGGAATGACTGTTTTATCAGATTGGAAAAAATGTGATTTTCAGTTAGTGTTTTATCCAATAAATTTGACTGAGAAATGCATCTACTGTGTGTTACTTTTCACCTCCAGTCCCGTGCTTTAAAAAATAACCCAGATGAAAAAGATTTTCATTTAGGGCTCCATTCTCCAAACCTATCAAATCAAAATAAGGTGCATGAACTTTTTCAAACAATATTTGTCTCAAATGATACAACAGATGGTAAAAAAAAAAAAAAAATATTAATTTCATCCTCCACCTGATTTATCCCACAAATAAATGTAAAAGTAATTTGTAAATTTCACACCGGAAATAATCAAGCAAAGATAGTCAGTTCCTCATCCTCGGCACTTCAATAAAGAAAGAAGGAAGGTGTTGGAGACTGAGAAAGAAGCAGGAAGTGGCGGATTAGTGACATTACACATTCACACACACACATGCACACTCACACTGAGGATTTCAGTTTGCAACACTTGATTGATGTGACGCATCAACTGTGAGTCAGTGTTGATTTTTCCCGTCTGGATGCAGCAGATTCCACATATGTGACACACGTTTCTGACACTGACACACACATACACACATATATGGGGAAATGGGGGTTATGTGTAATTTTTATGTCAGTGGTAATTTCACTGACAAACAAATCTAAAGGCAGTGACGGACGGATAAATGGATGGATGGAGAGTTAGCATTAACATAATGATGGCGGGAAGAGAGATGGTGATGGGGAGGATGGAGGGATGGATTGACAGATTCATCTCTCCATGATGAGCGTAATGTGAGGGGGGAGGTGACAGATTCGAAGGAGAAATGACAGGAATCAGAGACATGAGAGGAGCGAGCGGCAGACAGGAGAGTAATAAAAGAGGAGCAGGTCGAGGAGAATGTGAATTATTGTGATTATTAGATGAGATGGAGAGCGGGGGAGTCAGGGCGGTGACGTGCAATTAAAATACAAGAGGGGTAAAATAAGTTTCAGGTGACACGTGTATAAATCCCCCAGCATGCACTGCTTTTATGCAGCCCGCAGAGGCGGAGATGAAACTTTAATGTTCCTGCAGGGAGACCAGCACAATTTCATTCATTCATCCTGGATATAAAATTAGCACTAGCATTAGCATGAGGTATTCTTTCAAGACACAGACAGTTTTTCTTTCCCTCAACCCGTCCTGCCTACTTCCATGTCATATCCCCTTTCGGTACAGCTTGGCTTGACTGTGATTGACTCAGCACATCAGCCCACCATGGCTAGGAGATGCATCTCCATTATAAGATGGCAAATAAACAGTCCTAAGGACACTACTTCCTGCATTAGCTCTGAATGATAGCACTGGATGTGAATTGTGCACTGCATAATTGTCATGCATGACATGACTGATGGTTAAATCCAATTTAGCTGCTTCAGTTTCAGGGTCCTGGTAATGCCAGCTCACTGTCAGATTGTCATGGTTTATGGGGACATTGTGTCACATTGTCATGGTTTATGGGGACACTCATAAATGTTAATAGTAAAACTTCC
This sequence comes from Lutjanus campechanus, assembly GCA_027495735.1. Lineage (NCBI taxonomy): Eukaryota > Metazoa > Chordata > Actinopteri > Lutjaniformes > Lutjanidae > Lutjanus > Lutjanus campechanus. The sequence goes on along the minus strand of JAJHUR010085183.1, from coordinate 20,673 downwards.
TGTTTTCTAATATTACAAGCCAAAGTGTCATGATCAAGCCATTTTTAACACTGAAATTCATAATTTAAAACATATTAAATTGAGTTATATTTATGAGGATGAGTAAAACTGGTGAATTAGCATCGAACTGACGGATCCAACAAATGTACATCCATCAGCCGTCCTCCATCACTTCTGGCTCATTAAACATGTCTCTGTATCAGAGCTCAGGTACGCCCTGTGATAATCAGACTTGTCAATAACACGACTGTGAGGCATCGCTGCCTCTAATTAATTATTTTCTCAACGTCTTCTCTCTGTTCTACAATAAACTGAAGCTATAAAGGGCATCAGCTGAGATTTCTCTAATGTATGTAAATCTATTTAAACCGGAGTCAAACCAGGCCAATATTTGATTAGTCTCAAGCGTCTGAGGAAATGATTGGTTTTCCCACCAGCCGCCAAGGGGATAAAGATGATCACGTTCCACCAACACTGTGTTTTCATTAGATATGAAAGCTGGTTTTCTGACAGAGAGTTTTCTCCCCAAATAAAAACCCACCACGGATGGGAAACGTACTGTTACAGGATGATTAATATACAAAATAGTTCCATTAGAACTGGAACAGAATATCTGTAATCTCATTCCAAACTACTGGGAAAAATATTTGCCACCTCACTGAATTAATGTTTCCTTGTCAATTAAAACTATTCTTTGTGTCTATGTTTTCAGAATGACTCCCAGCCATTCATCATATTCATGTGTCAGCCATTTTCCTCCACATTGTAAGTCATATAAGCAGATGAAACGGGATTAAATATTGAATAATAATCAATATGGTGGTTCATTGGAAGGGTCGTGACAAACTCTTTCACCCATGCTTCACACTTCCACCAAGTTTCATGAAAATTGGGTCGTTAGTTTTTCCATAATCCTGCTGACAGACAAGAAAAAACCCAAACCAAACTGAAAACATAACCTCCTTGGTGAAAGTATTTATCGAAAAATGTCCCCTCCCCCGCCCTGGAGATTTTACACTTTTTCACACGTGTCATGATGAAGTTTTTTATTGGAGTTGTTGTGAGTTTGTGTAGCCCGACATTTGCCGTTTGCCATCTTCACTTACTGTCTCATAACGTGGCTGTAATGCAGCCGTTTGATACCGTCACTGTGATTAATGACCTCACAAATAAAGTTTGACGTACAGAGATGAGACGCCTTCTCAAGGACGGGAAGAAGACTGAGTCCTAACGTCTTTCTGTATCCTTCACAGAAACACACCTGAGTGCTGAGGTGCAGAAGTGGAGCAGAGCAGGTGCTGCAGTGTCATTAGTACTCTGCTTCAGTCTGCTGTGATGAGCCCTGCTGCCTAAGCATAACTAAATTGATCATATTTGACCTCGTGTGAAGGTTGCAGAAGTTCATATTTGATCCAGTCCTTATTGTGATGCGAGACACCTCACGGAGCAGACGTCCAACTCTCAAACTGTGGAGCTATGAACTGTAAAGCAGCCTTTGTTATCCAAAGTATGCAAGGTGCAGTATATTGTAATGAACCCTTTAGAGCCAATATTGTGATTTTGGGCGTCTGATGTTGATCCTCTTGGACACCTTCCTTCGGAGGTATTCCGGGCACGTCTTTGGGAATGCTTCAGAGTCCTTCAAGACAACATATTCTCACTCCAAACTCCTCAAGTACAGCAGCTCTGGAGCTCTATGTACCCCTCTACTCTCAGTTTTGCACGTTCAGGGCTCTGTGGTCATGTTAGCTACAATAAATGTGCAATGTCTAACCGGGGGTTTGCAACTGGCGCATGCTGCTATTTGTGACTTTGGAAAACGATTATATGGAAAGCAATAATGGGTATTTTTTTAAAAATATTTTAAATTTCAATTGTCATTGTTGTAGATCTATGAAAAAGTTAAGACAGCTCACTACACACTACAACATACTACAGATTTTTGAGTTTTGAGCGCAACTCAAACTCTTAAGTTTTGAAAAAGTTTTATCAACTACAGATCGTAGTTCGTTTGTAAATTAATCTAATCACACTCCTTGTATCTAAACCTACGCACAACCCAAATGACCCAAACCGATGAAGGCAACAAGTACTCGTCAATCAGAGTCAGAGTTTGGTGTGTTTGTTCCTCTGGGGGAATATTTTTTTTGTCCTTTATGGCCAATTGATATATCATTTTAAATGCACTAGTATTAGATCGGTAATCGCAAAGTTTAAGTTCAGAACATTCACACTTTTAGCCGATGTTATTCAAACAAGAGAAAACAGTGCATTTGTTGGGGACTATTTTCTGGGGTGGATTCGTACACATGCTGGTGTAGTGAATGAAACAGGAGCAGGACGGAAAGAGAAAAATATAGAATATCAACATGCTCATCATTTGTTTTCACAATAGTATAAATAGCATTGTGTCATCTTAAAACAGAAATTTACCTATAGTACAGATATTATAAATGTCATGTGGATAAAATATAACGGTTTTACCGTTTTTTGTTGTTGTTGTTTTCATGTCAGTCACATCTTTGAAATTCCAAACATGTTCGCAGCAACTGTTGCTCCCCTGCTGGGTGTACTGTGAGAGAGGACGGCGTGAGACACGGCGCCGCCTCTGAAAACTCACAAACACACACACAAACAATAACCTCAGAGTGTCAGAAGAAATGAGGTTTCCATTTCAAAGTGCTCTTAGTTGTGCAGACTCCTTTCATTCCTCCTCACTCTCATTTCTCAGCAGGTCAGAGTTGACATTTCACAGCCGAACTCGACTCCCTGCTGCTGCTGCTGCTTCTGCTGGTGATGAAGACGGGTTTTTAGATGATGTTCTCAAACCTGCTGGGATCTGATGAAAGCTCACTAAAGACTCAACACTGCTGGAGAAACTAGTTAGATAAACTCAAAGACAACCAGATTAACAGACTCATTAACAGACTGGAAGACTCATCACGCAGCAGCAAACAAAACTGCTGGATGTATGTAAGACTAATGTAACAAGAGGAAAAGGCTAAAAAGCAATCTATGTTAGCATTAAAGCAACATTATGTAACTATTTTACCTTAAAATGAAATCATGCCGATGCTACACTGACATGTAATCGGGTGACTGGTGCCTCTGTCATTCCCATGATGTGCCTCATATACTTTTGGTGTCCAAGCTGCAACAAGTGCTTAACACTTTATAACACTAAGTCACACACTGCCAACTACTATGTCTATGTCCAAAATATCCGAGATACGATCACTGCCATCTTGTGCCGGTGATGTCATTTGGAGCTGAAGTCTGCGCAGCAGTGATCAGGGTTGGAGCTGCGCTTTCGAATTCCCGCCCCCAACACAGCCCCCGAACAAGAGGACGGTCAAGATGCTTTGGCTTCACTTTTAGCGAGCTCTCGTGCTGCTTGTTTCTCAGTCTCTCATAGCCAGACTTCTGTCCACAGCACTCAGGAAGTTGTGATGTTGTGATCACAAAAATTCACGCTAACTAAATCAGCCCCTGTGAATTCTGCACAACCTTGTAATCGTTGTTGCTTCCTGCAAGTTCGACCAATCGTAGCAGTCCCCCTTGCAAACATCATACTTGTATGTCTCAATACACCAATATTATTTACTTTATTTGTTTTTTATCTTTTTATTTTGGGGAAACATCAGTGTTATTGGCATTTATCAATCCTCTGTGCCCCTTCTTTTAAATATGATTTTTGTCTGTTTTGAATTTGAGCTACAAACATTTGTTTACTTTCCCCAGGTGCACTTTTTCTTCTCCAGATAAAACATATTTAGTTACAACATTTGTGATGCTCAGCCTTTTTGGTGAGGTTACTTGGAATAGTCGGAACAGGTTAAAAATGTTTCTCTTTTCATGTGCGTATGGCTGAGCTATTAAGAGTTTTAAATTATAATTTTTGGATTTGCACTCTTTCTTGTACTTTCTATATTCTTTTCCCTTTCTTTCTTTTAACTGTATTTTTAATATGGGTTAGGGTTTTAAATGTTTTTGCATGTTCTTTTCTTTTTGCATTTTCTGCTCTTACTGTTAAATGTTCTGTCTTTATGTAAAGCACATTGAGTTGCCTATTGGTATGAAATGCGCTATATAAATAAAGATGCCTTGCCTCTGGAGCAATTTGCCTTTGATTCTTTTATGAATTATTCCAAAAACTTGATCCTGCAATTACATGGCAAAAAATGCCTACAAACATTGCAACATGCATTGCAATTTTTTGGAGAAGCTGCTGTGAAATCAGGTATTTTAGGCTGCAGCCATCTCCCAAAAAAGCCTGTGAAATCCTGGAGGGACTTTTACACAGAGCTCCCTGTGGAACATCTTTTTCTGACTTTTGTACATTCCACATATTTTATTTACTTGACCTTTTGCACATTCCTGCACATATTTTTTTCTGTTTATTTTTCTCGACCTGCAGGACTTGCTTTGTACCTTTCTATATATTTTCTACTTACTATGTTTATTTTTATGCAACAAAGCACCTACAAATTCCTTGTATGTGAAAAACAGCTTGACAATGAATCCTGGGATTGTTATTGAGTGAAAAGAAGAAGAATAATGAAAGCACTCAACTGAAAAAGTCATGAGTGCAAACTTGATTAACATACATGTTTATGAACAGTTCATTTTATTCTACCCCATACATGATCCTTGACAGATCCGTCTTTTTCATTTAATGTGGTTTACCTTCACCCCTCACACACACACACACAATCCCCACATTCCTTCACAGCTACATTACAATCTGAGTCACATGTCGTCCCTGCTGTCCTCTGTTGTTATTCTCAACCTTCAACATTCACCCTTATACGTACGTCAAACATGACGCACACACGCCACATACCCCCATCCTCCCTCTTAAGTGTTTTTCCTCATTCTTCCTGTGACAAATGCAAGATGGAAAACAAATTATCCGCCTCACGAAGGTACATAATTTCTTTTTTGAATATGACATGTAAATGAGAAAAGCATCACCAAACATCTGGAGTTGGTACGCTACATTTAAATTGCTTCTCTACGCTGACCCTCTTATATTATGCTTACTTACATCAATTTGCATTTTCTTTTTACCCTCATCCAGTAAGTCTGGTTGTGTGCTCCATCTGTCTGTCATGATATCTTGTAATAGAAAACAGGGTGATGGATGTTTTCTTTTGTAAAAAACAGAATGCAACGATATTAGTTGAGTACAGTACAAAGACAAGACATGTTATTAATGTATTATTCTTTGTGAACTAAGTTGTTTGGAATATGTTGCAGGCATCGATTTCAAAATGAGTGTACATTTACAAATACTGAAAAAGAAAAGATGATGCATCACAGGTGCAGACATGCTCCCGTCCTGAGGACACTAATTGTTAAAGTTTTGAAAGTGAAGTTCTTTCTCATTCTTGTTTGATGTACGACTTCAGCTGCTCAACAGTCCTGTTTGGTCTCTGTTGTCGTATTTTGTGCTTCATAATGCACCACACATTTTCAATGGGAGACAGATCGGGACTGCAGGCAGGTCAGTCTAGTACCTGAACTCTTTTACGATTAAGACACGCTGTTGTCTTGCTGAAATAAGCAGGGACGTCGTCTGGACAGCAGCACATGTTGCTCCAAAACCTGTGTGAACCTTTCAGCATTAATGGGCCCTTCGCAGATGTGACATTTACCCATGATGCCATGGGCACTAACACACCCCCATACATCACAGCTGCTGTCTTTTGAAGTTAGTGCTGGTAAAAATCTGAATGGTCCTTTTCCTCTTTTAGCCCGGAGGACACGACGTCCATAAGTCTTGAGAATATTGTGAAATGTGGACTCGTCAGACCACAGCTCACTTTTCCACTTTGCATCACTCCATCACTGATGAGCTCGGGTCCAGAGAAGTCTGCAGCGGCAGTTTTCACAAAGTGATGGACCTAACCCACCCATTTTTTGTAGAAGATGTTATTCGTCAAGCTTGGGAGAGAGGGCAAAATATTCTGCTAAAGGGATAGTTCACCCAAAAACCATGTTGCAGAATCTCTCAAACAATGGAGGTGGATGGTGACCAGTTTTAAAATGTAAAAAACAACAGAATAAAAACATAAAATGCCTCCATTCTGCTCATCTTGCATAATCCAACTCTCCTAAAGCCCCGACATGCCAAGGTGACTAAAATAAAAAGTTATTTACACCATGTTTTTAGCCTGAATCTTCACTCTTTCTTCAATCTTCACACTTTAGGAGACTTTGATTATACCAGACAAGCAGTTTGGAGGCATTTATGATTTTTTTCCAGTTGTTTTTTTTTTGTCCATTTCAAAACTGGTCACCATTCACTTCCATTGTTTCCGCAACCCTGTTTTCCTGTGAAACTCCAGCAGTGTTTTGTGGACCTGACCTTCAGTCAGCAGGTTGAGCAGGTAATGACTGAATTTCCATTTTTGGGTGAACTATCCCTTTAAAGTCAGAGCCTTTAATTCCATATTGAAAGGAAAATGCTTGAACTTTGAACAGCTGTATTTGGTGTCTTATGAACTCATGAGGGTTGGGCACTTTGTGTGCATGACACAGAAATGAAAGGAAATTATTCAAAAATCAATCCTACAGAGGTGCATTGTTTTCATAAGACCAACAGGCTAAATAACAGAATATTACTTGAAAATGAATAACCATGTCTTTATTTAAAAAGCAAATTTTAACCTAAAGGACAAAATAGGTCACAGTTGCTGAGCTGCAGCATCTAGTTTGAAACTTTAGCAACGAGTTTACAAATTTATAATTTTTTCAAGGCAGACAAGTCTCGAAATTGGAGATTTGAGAAACTTTAACTCAGTGAAGCCAATCAATAAATGTAAAAATGTCAATATTTATGCAACGGCTGGCAGCCAGAAACGCTGAGCTGATCCCTGCTGACTGAGAAGAAGATTCACACCGCCGTGGTGAGGCTGCTAGGAGGCAGAGATGTTGCTGGCAACAACGTTAGCAGCCATCATTAAATTAAAAACGAGCCTGGTCATGAAGTCAATGTGATGGAGATTTAAAAGCTTTCATAATATCTGCAGATGTCTCACAGAGGTTATCGGGGGAGGACTAATGCGGTCAAAAAGCTAGAACCTCTGCTAATGCGTTTATCCTGATATTTGAGTAGGTTTACTATCCAGCTGGCAAGAATGAAAATGCTGAATGAGGACACAAACTGCACCATCTCTCACTGCAAAACTCTTCAAGTAATTTTTCTGTAAAACAAGCAAAATATTCAGGTAAAGCACATGAGTATTTACTTTTCTAACTAACATTTAACACAGATATCTGTACTTTCTAGACTTCAAACTTTCTAGATATCGCACACATAACAGGTGGAACAAGACAAAACTGACATAAAACATGTTTCACTTGATTTTCATCTGTTGTTACATAAGACCGAACTAAGTAAAACAAAGACCACAGCGCAGAGGCCAAAACCAAAACCGGTGTTCACCAAACATATCTGGCAACTCAGACTTAAGCTAAAGATGCTACGCAGAATGTGCTCAGTGGATGGATAAACTTTGTCAAGTAATGTTTGCACCGTGTCACTTCCCTTACACCAGTGGTTCCCAACCTTTTTTCCTCCCTTGGAGCCCCTCCTACTTTCATCCAATGAAAGCTGAGCACCCCCAAACCTAAACACACACAACATTAACCGAAAGAAAAGCATGCAAATCTAAATTTTGATGACCTCAGAGCAGACAGTTTCATTTTTTTACAATTTCTGTCTGTGCAGAGGTTAAACAGCCTACATGTGATGGTAAGTGTATTGTTAATCATTGCAGAGAGCCAGGGTAGCTGTTTCCCTTTGCTTCCAGTCTTTATGCTAAGCTAAGCCAACCACATCTAGCCACCAGCTCCATACTTATTGATCTTCTCATCTATCTCTTGGAAATAAAGTTATTATTTTTTTTAAAAAACATGGAGGACTGAGCCTTGTTACTTTCTGTCCTCACATGCAATGAAGTCCCCATGATGCTGTGTGTAATCAGGGTCCCCACAAACCATCGGCCTGTAAAACACTGTGAACGATATGAGATTTGTGCAGTATTGTGTAGTATGTGTATACTGTGAAGTAAAACATGAGAAAACAGTGGTATTGTTGACTGTAATATTGACTGACAAAGCTGCGGGGAAGGCGGCTCTTCTTGCCACCACCGTCATTAGCACAGTGATTTACTGTCAGTGAACGCCACGCACAATGTGAAACATGACACGCAATGAGAGCACACACCACAGGGAGCTTTGTGGCGGAGGGAAGCTCCACCAACATCAAGCTAATCCTCAATGTTTGTGACGTGCCAACATCAGCAGAGTTTCGTTGAAGCGGAGGAGAAAAAGCTCCATCACTCACAGATGTGGAGCTTTTGTATGTTGGCATGTGCATGAATTTAGATCCCTTTCATTATCATCTTTAGAGACCCGCGTAGGCCATTTTTAGTCAGACATCAAAGCGTAGGTGGATCGACATTGATTGATGCTGTTTTTATGTTAGCCTACACACCGGAGAATTATATCAACTTCATTCCTGGTGAATTTGATGTAATAAGTGATGGAGGAAGCGTGTGTGCCACTGGGAAACTGCAGCGAGCTCAAACTCATCCATCAGATGTGTTTGAACACCAACACGAGACAGGCAGCTATTGAGCTTTCATTGATTTCAAAAGGAAGCATTTTCTTTAAAGGCTCACGGCTGCAGCATGGCTTTGAAAGTCAATGACAGCATCAGTGATGAGTGGGATGTTTGTCGGTTTACACGGACTAACGTGCAGCTATTTATATGTCTTTACTTCTTATTTTTAAAGGGAAGTTGACGGAGGAGTTGTTTGGCACCAGTCTCAGACACAGATTCACTTAAAGGACGACTCCACCTGTGTTCTTTTCTGGAGTTTTCAAACGGAAACTCCCACTCAGCTGTTAGAAACATCAGGTTAGATCACTCTCCTCTCTCAAACTAGGAGGTTCATGTGTAGCAACGTCCACCATCCATCCATCCATCCATCCATCCATCTTTTACCTCTTATCTGGGGTTTGGTCACAGTTGCAGCAGGCTAAACATGGCTTTCCAGGCATCCGTCTGTCTGAATCCTGAGGCATTCTCAGGCCAAATAAGATATGAAATCTCTCCAGCAGGCTCTGGATCTATCCTTGGGTCTCCTCCAAGTTGGACATGCCTGGAAAACCTCCAAACAGGAGATGTCCAAGAGGCATCGTTATCAGATACCCAAATCACCACAGCTGTTTCTTTCTGACACATGTCCGAGCTCCTCGCTTCATCTCAACATCTTGTCTAAACTGCAAACCTTACGTCAGCATCACGGTCACTTGATGGAGCCATTCACGCCACACAGAACCATCCTGTCTAGGATAGGATTAAATTTTAGTGATGAACTTATCTAGTGGCAGTAAATGTACAGTTTGCTCATAAATGAAACTGCAGAAGAAGTGCAGGAAGTTCCTGTGTGTTGTTTCCCAGCTGCTGGGTGAAGTGAAGGGAGAATCTGTGGGATGAAACCATGCGTCGATTATTTTAATGACGTGAAGCTCACGACCACAGGTCAGAGTTGGAAAGTAGATCGACCGGTAAACTTGAAAGCTCTGCGTTCCTTTTGAGCTGCCTCGTCACCACGATAGTCTGGTAAGCCTGCAATTCTGCTGACGCTGCACCAATCCTCCTGTCAATCTCATGCTCTGTTTTACAATCACTCGTGAGCAAGTTAACTTTGGGCAGGAACTCAACCCCAACCTGGAGGAAGAAATCCACTGTTTCCTGGCAGTTTAGCAAATTTATCATGCAGAAATGTTTGTCAGTTCACGCTGTAGCGGAACTTTTTTCGTAAACTGCAAATGCATGCATCATTTTAATAGCAGATTCACTGCTGAAGGTGTGATGTTTGATGCTGTTAAGCATCAAACATCGTCCTTCTCACAGAGAGAAAAACATCCCGAACACTGAGAGAGAGTTCACGCTCAGCAAAACATCTCCTGCTGAATGAAACTTGTTTGTGAAACAGCATCTATCTTATCAGCCTGGAAGTAAATGTTCCAATTGAACCCAGAAAATGTTGTCTATTTTCTCCTTGAGAAATTCAGTTTTCTGCTCAGGTGGCTTGCGGGGAAAAACATCTTCACGACCGCAGCGTGTACACCGTGTAAACGGCATCCATTGATACAGCTGTCAGGGCACAAAACCGTGACTCACCAAGAAATGTTGAGAGCAAGTAAATATTTAGTAGGAGTGAGTAGCATAAACAAAAACTTTCATCATATTTACCTGATTGATCTGGTTTGAACCGTGATGTGACTTGAACAACCTGAAAAAGTCCTGAACTGTGACTGTACATCTAATCTAATTAATCTTGAAAATAACTATAACATTAAAAATGAAAAATGTGATACGACAGAGAAAAATGTTCTCATTTCCCAGAGCCCAAAGTTGCAGACTTGATCCAACCAAAAGTCTAGAACACAAACATTTTACATTCATAAATGGCAAAGAAAAACCTAAAATCATCATTTGTGAGTTGGAAACAGATTGTTTAACCATTTTGTCTGAAAGATTAGGATTAATTGATCATGAAAACAGTTTTCATAGTCAAATATCTTCATTCAATATGAGACTAAGACGCCCACTTGCATCTTAGACTCTCCAACTGAGGATTCATGGCAAGAAGCGACGTCCGTTTGTGACGACGGCAGCAGCTGATCACAGCTGGATCAGCTGTCAGTCAACTTTAACAGCTGTACAGACTTCTGATGGAGTTTGTGTCTGAACGCGTGTGCGCTCTGTTAATATTAATAAAGACTCACAGTTCTCATCAGTGTCGGAGCAGCAGCCTGTTTATAAATACAGACTGCAGATTGTTCTTCATCTGCAGGTGTTTGTTACTGTGTTCTGCGTCCTGATCAGAGGCAGAACGTGTTTATATTATTTATTCATGATTTTTATCTCTGTTTATTGATATTCTGATCATCAATTCATTATTGAATTCCTCAGACTGTAATTATTGTCTATTTTGAACATTAGAAATGATTTATTACGCTAAATGTTTCAGGGAAAATTAAAATGATATAATGTGTCAAACCCCACACTCGGAAGTGTTTCTCACTGATTTTAATTATAATCAGATTAAAAAATAACGGGGGAAATCATGAAAAGAAAATTATTTTGGTGATGTGAGTTCGTCTGATGAATCATCCACCCGCCTCCACCTGAACAAATTATTTTCTCAGATTTCAGAACAGAGCCTCCAGGTGATTTCTTTACTGTGTGTTGTGTTTAATTCTGAGTGTTTTCTTTAATGAGGAGAGGCTGCCAAAGACATTTCCCTACGCGCAGCTCCTGTGCCAAATGTACAACATGCTTCCAACTGTGATCCATCCGTTATTAATTGTAAAGTTAATTTTTATTTGCTGGTTGCCAGATCTGCAGATTAACTGAAATCTGATTAGCACAGATTTTTAGCTGGATGGTGAATCAGGAAATAAATAAAATGAAACTTGCCAGTTATGCGCTTTAGTTAAATCTGTTATTTGTCTTCATGCTGGTCATGTTGTCATGTATCAGATCAGTAAGTAAGGTGGTGTCTCAGCCGGTTAAAAGCCGTCTGTGAAGGCTGCTCTCGTGTATTCTTGCTCATCACTCCTAAAAGATCCCTCCTCGCTCCTCTGGGTCGAAATAAGAAACTTAGGATGGTCTGCAAGACGCATGCATTTCACAGAGAAACGTTGTCTGCAAGTGACAAGAGGAGAGCCTGCAGAAGCTGGAGGAAGCCTTCAAACCAATCAGTTTGCTGGAATAACCGGCACACACAGCCAATAATTCAACCAGCCACACTCACCTGCTGCCCGTCACACACGGAAACCACAGCAGAGGGAGGGATACCCGGCACATGCAAAGAGAAGATTAAAGCACAAACATTAACACATAGAAAGTGTCCTCCTCGGGGGACTTGGCCCAAAAAAAGCTTTTCCAGAATTATCCAATATTCATGTTCTTGTCCAGCAACAGAGGTATTAAACCACAATCGTCCCAGCTCATCAAATACAGATGTTGCTTTTTCATGCTCCACTGCATCTCACAGGCTACTGATGCACAAGGTTCCTTGAGTAAGTCATGTGATGCACATGATGTTATGCAATGTAAAACTTTAGATAAAGTGTTGACTTTTGGTTTTGCCTGGGAGACAAACAAGTCCCGTGTTTGTTTGACTGATCTATCCACCACACCTCCTCCACATGTGCACTTTCTCACTCTTTATACTACATCAACTGATGCGGTTACCTAAAAGCCCTGCATGTCTGTATGAGATATGATAAAAGTGCTTAAATTACTGTGGAGTCACTGAAAACTATCTTTTCATTTGAGGTAAAATGTATTTAAGTTCCATCAACACTACTGAATATGGAGCAGCTGCAGGCCTGGAGTTTAATCACTTCTGGGCCGAGGTCGCTGGTCTTTGGTGTTGTCAGTTCTTTGAGGGCACAAAGGCCAAATGCCAGAGCAGCAAGGCTATCAACTAAAACGATGCAATTAAATAGTGATGGAAATGGAAATAGAGACTTTAACTAAAGGATGAAAGATGATGATATTGTTTTATTAATTTTTTCCCCCCTAATTTAGTACAGGGACACTGGATGTCTGTCACAGTCTGGGGTGCTGAGAGGTCAGTCTATATCAGCGGTTTTCAAACTTTTTCTGCCCAAGGCACACCAAAGAAAAAGCCAAAATCTCACTGCACAGGGATATGGTATTCATATCTATGCAAAATTGCCTCTGATTGGTTAGTACTCATTGCCTCTGTTGCTTAGAGACTGAATATCTAGAGTGCGGGTGGGAAATCAATCAGGGTTTTTGGTGTGTCACTCTTTAATAATTTTCACCATCCATGGATCCAGGATGGTGAAAACTGGGGTTCGCTTTTCAGAACAGCCCAATTTGAAATCTGAAAATCTTTTTTCAATTTTCAGTCTTCAATTACATGATTACAATTATGTAAATGTTTCATGTATTTATTTTCAGTGACCTCTCACAGTCCAACTGTGGTACTTTCATTGCCCACAACTTTGGGAATCACTGTTTTAAAATATAGAAATCCACCGTCCATCTGTGTTTTTAGCATTAATTTGAAAGGCCAGGATAAATAATGAGAAACTTAATCGAAAATAATAAATTAGTATAGTATAGTATAAGTATTCCAAAAAGTTCCTCATTATATTCACTTACAGGATCTTCATTTTTCATCAAATTAGTCGCAGTGGGCTTCCACAGAGAGCGAGAGTGCCTGGACAGAGGTGCGTTGAAATATTTCACAAAAGAGAGGAGAGTTTGTTAACAGTGACCATTAGAACCATGTTACTGTACAGAGACTAACCACAGAATTGTAGATTAACATCAGGCTTCGTGATCAAACAAAGTTTATATCACGTCGACACTTCTGCCCATATGCGTCCTTTCTTGCGTTCTTCTCTGCTGTGAGTCATGACGCTTTAACATCCTGCTGGTTTTCATTTTAGATTCGAAATCTAACCCTCCACTGGTTCTGTGTGCAGAAGCTGCAAAATCAGCCGGGCCAGTGTGGGCAGTTGGCTGTAGGGCAGATGATTTTTTGAGGGGCAAAAGGCCAAAGTGAGGGGGCACAGCAGCCTTGGCCATCGTAGCTGCCGTGAAGTTCCTGCCCCGGGCTGCTCCGCTGTATTTTAAGGTCAGGTTTTTGGCCGTCACTATAGCAACATCAGCAATGACAGTTTGATTCTGTGTGACTTCTTGAGGTCAATTGCATTGCACGATTTATTTGGCTGTTTGTAAAATATGAAGTTTAACATCCCAGAACATTTTTTCTTTTCCTTTTTCTTTTTTTTTACTACTTCAGATACTTTGCAGAATTTCTGGCCCACACTCAGAACTCACTTCAACTGGGAACATCCAATATGTCAACACAGCTTCCAGCTTTGATTCAAGTCCTCCAGTGTAAAGTTGAGCCTGACAATCTCAGCAGAAAAACTCAAGAATCAGAACTAAACTGCACTGAAGGACAGAAGTTTAATGAATTACATACGTTTACTTCATACCCAGTGTTTAGTGCAGTGGCAGACAGGATCCTCTCACTTTCACTTTGACTCCGAGTGGGAGGAAGGACTCGACTCATAAAACAACTCCCTCCCTGCAGGCGCAAAGTTGCATATTGTAGCTGTTGAAAAGCTGTTTTTTCCTCTGTCTTCCCTCTGTGCTCTCTCCGGCAGCTGTCATCATCATCCTCTGTGTTTTAATCCCAGACTCTGTGACTGGCAGGCTCATTACAGCCGAGCTTCAAACGCTGACGAGGAAAAGAATCGACTGCGCTGCTGCGGCGGCGGCGGCGGTGACAAATATAGACAGCGGACACATTACAAAGTTTTCAACAGTGCTACCGGAGAGCTTTTCCATGCGTGCCTATTAAAATGTGTGTGTGGAGACGGAGATAGAGAGTGTGTGTGAGACGGTGTTAGAGTGCGTGAGCATTTGTGACAACCGTGGGAAATGAAATTCCTTCGGACGGACTGATGGATATTAAAGCATCCAAAAAATTCTCAATCTGATGGAAAGTAAAACTGTGTATGACCTATATTATATAAGTGAGTGTGTGTGTGTGTGTGTGTGCTGGGTAGATGAAGCCTTAAGTCTGCTGTTCACACTCTACTGGTGGCCCTGACAACTGTAATCCATCTTCTGACGGGACAGAAAGAATCCAGACCATCGTCCTGAAAGTCCTGCAACTTTCAGGAACAGCAGACGGTTCTGTTTGTGTCCGTTTTAATCATGCACAGGTTTTCTGAAAGTTATCAAATGTAATAACTGAGAATGACACATCCCGGTAGGTGTGATTTGAAATGATTTGCAGAGCAAAAGACACCTAGAGTTAAAATCAGGCTGGATACACAGGCATGATTTTTAACTGTCTGGATCAGCCGGTTCTCTCTCCCAACTTGTCAAAAATGTCAGCTTCGTCAGTGCACCTACGCTTCAAATATAAAGAGCAAGAAATTCCACATTTGGAGGAGGTTGGTTGGAGGGATGAGTCAAACAAACACAGGACTTTCACCCTCCTAACACTGACTCCTTCTTCTTAAAGATGTAAGATACTTATGTGAACTACCCTAATCGATCTTTCCCTAAACCCAACCAAGTGGTTTTTGTGCCTTTATTTTGAAAGTCGACCTGGATGCTAGAGGAGTACGTACAATGTCAGAGTTTGAAGCATAGGACCACTGACTGAGCCGTCGTATTGGACAATTGTTGGGTTGTGACAAATTTTACCACTTTAACTTTATTTAGCCCACTTTAAACCTGGATATCTCACTGTGCTTTAACCTGCAAATCAGCAAATCAAAGCTTGTTGAGTAGGCTACAATGCAGACAAAATTTTCTTGAAAAAGCAATTTAGGCCTGGACATTCAGGAAACTTTTGGGGAAAAGTGGGTGTATGGGTCAAACACTGGACAGAACCACAAGGCTTCCACCAAGGAGACCACAGCGAGATGAATGGCTGAGCTTCAACACAAAATGGCACAGCCTCACTGCCGGCTCACAGCAAGGAAGAGGCTCAGACTATCCCAGTGTCTGTGAGTCAGTCTGTCGACTCCTGGCAGCGAGCTCCTGGGGATAGGCTCCCTGGTCGACTGCTCCCCGGAGCCTGCTGCCGTCTCTTCTGCATCGAGTACTGACTGGAATGGAGGTAAGGCCAGAGTGTCTAACTGCGTTTTGCATAAACGGCCTCGATAAATGGGAGTTCTCACTCTGGTGCCTTTTGAAAGGCTTGTTTTGAGAATTGAACACATTGTACATATTGACTGATTACAAAAGACAGAGAGAAAGTGACTCTGGGGTCTGGGTTAATCGGGTTATTGTTGGCATTTGCATTGATTGTTGGATGTTTTTGCAATGTCACTTCTTGTATAATACACTGTGGGGAACATTGAATTGCTGTGTTCATTGCGAGCTGTGCTTGTGTGGCTTCTGCATTGTTTGTTAAAGGCATCGGTGGCTTCGCTGCCTCTTTTGTAGGGTTGCTGGCTTGACTTTATAAACTTTTTAACATGTGCAACTAACATACTCATTTTAACCCAAAACTCCATCTTTTCCTAAACCTATCAAAGTACTTTGGGTGCTTAAACCAAACCAAACTTTTGACAGTTTTTATTTTTGTTAGCATGATGATGAAGGTAACCTGACTTCGCTCTTTCCTGCACGTCCAAAACTCATGAACCATGGAGAAAAACTGATGCCAGAGGAGAACATACAGCATCTGAAGCATATGTCCACGGACCAAGCTGCTGTATTAGATGAGTTGGGAGTGAAAACCTGTTGGGTTGTAACAAATTTTAACTCTTTAACTTTATTTAGCCTACTTTAAACCTGGATATCTACATGTGTTTTGACCTGCATATCACCAGTTTGATCAAACCAGAAGTTTTATCAAAAGTGTTGCAAGGAAGAAAATAGGGTGGCCCAGTAACACCAGATTGTAGCACAACAGAGTTCATACATGCATCCTCAACCAGGTTACCCTGTAAGTAATCACCAACCCTGTGGCATTGCTTATTTCTTAACTACTGTGGTGGACAAGCTAATACACACCAGAAACCTGGAAACATGCTAACATTAGTAGTTCTACTTCATACTGGGTGTTTTATTCCCCCTGGTGTTTGTTCCCAGGATCCATCAATGCATTTTTATGCACATTTTGAAGTACTGTATCAGGAAAGGTTGTTGGCAGCGTCAACATCGCAAAACAAATTTCAATTCTGCATACAAATTTTTGGGTTTTGCCTTTTTGTAAATGCTGTTAATGTGAGATGGAAACATTTTTTTCTGAATTGAGAAATCATTTGATGCACATGACTGATCAACTGCCTGATTTCCATGTTTTCTACTTTGTTTTTCCCCATTTCAGGTTCAACTGACCCTCTTTTAAGTACGTCATCTTGTTGCTCTTCTTCTGCAATTGCACAATCGTTTTTTGACTGAAGAATTGGCGCCGCCTACTGCTCATCTCAATGAACCAGCTCCCACTAAGCTCGGTTGTAACTCCCATTAAGAAGGGTAGTGGATGCAAGCGTATTTTCTTCTGCAAATGTACTACAAATTCGGTTAATTTGGTTGTGCAACATTTGGACGAAAAAACAAAGAAATGCTTGCTAATTGGCAGAAAGTTTGGATGCGGTAGCTTCGACACTAATGTAAGGTTGCCAACTTTTGGTGTGAGATGCCTGCTGTCAGACTTTCTGAAAACATTAGTGCCAGTGGAAAAACTAGTGACCAACATTTTGTCCACCAGACTTGGGTTGGGTGGGTTAATGCTACATTAGCCAGATGTCACCTGGAACCATTTTTGGAAGCTGTTACTGTTTTTGTCATTCAAAAAAAATGCATTATGTTTTGTGTTTAATAAGTGTATGCATTTACAAATGAACACAAGGCTTCAGAAACATCATTTGCATGAAAATGGTTGAGGAGAATAAAAAGTTTCCCGTGAACTGCAGGTAAAATGCTCCACTTACACACACAGGACAGAAATAAAAGCTTCGATTGGTCCGGTTCATTAGAGGTAACCGTACAGCTGTGCGTGTGTGTGCGTGTGCACGTGTGTCACATGGTACCATGATTAATTAAGTGGCTCTGCTGGTCTGAAAAACAATAGAGGGGCCAGTGCTCTTAATAGGCCTTTAAATGAGGTCAACTCACAAGCTGTTGAATAATCGATTACAGAGCAACATATGTAATGGATATCCTGCAGCGCCATGTTGGATGTATGAAGGATGAGATTATCATCTTCCTCCTCGATGCAGACAGATATAGATACAACAGCTTATTTCTGTGCAGTGGAATCAAGTATGAAATAAAAAATATAGGACATCAGGGAGTTAAACTAAGATTTTTCTGAGAATGCATCAACTAACAAGTATTGTATATATATCAAAGCCTGGTGTATCTTCTCCACAGAGCTCCATTGTTCTTTCATTATTAAAAGCACATCAATGAGGCCGATTCTTCCATTCATTCTCACACAGTGATTGTTTAATCCATAGGGTTTAATCCCCAGAAATGGGAATCCTGGGAATGCCTATTCAAACCATCTCCCGTTAACTTGGAAATATAAAATGGGAAACCGGGAAAATGCTTGTAAAATATTGAGAACATATGGGAATATATTTCAAACCTATGTGGGCCTAGTTTACGGTCTTTAACTATATTCAAAAGCTGCTTGTGCGCTGGTTGACCAAACGGAGCGCTTTAAATATTTATTTAACAAGTGCAAAACACCCCGAATTGTGACCGTAGCATGTTAACTTGTGGATCTGCCATCAAAATGAGGCTTACACAACATTTCTGCCACCAGCTTTGCACAGAAATACGTAAAAAGACTGAACAATGAAGATGCACAATGTGCGCTCTGAACGAGGGATCAAATGCGCCAAATTCAACGAGCAGCCTGCTGCCCATTTGGAATCTCAGACAAAATACAAAGGGAAGCCCAAAGCCTGCAAGAACACTGGATTCATACTCCAAAACACTTCTGGGTGAAATATTGTCATCAGCGTATGATGGATTTACCTTCAACAGCTGTTGACTGAATTCTCGGGGTGCCCCCTGAAAGTTGAAGATTCAAATTATCAGTCAGAGATTCTTCAATTCAAGCATTTTTTTGCTAGGAGAACATTTCAAGGAGGGATTATAAATAAGGGGAATCATAATTTTGATAACTGTAATTTTTTAAGATAAAAAGATCAAAAATCTGATTTGATTTTAGCTCCTCAAATGTGAATATTTCCTGGTCTCCTTGGTCCTCTATTTTGTTAAACTTAGAAATGTTTTCCAAAACCCAAAATATCTTGACATTTTATAGACCAACCAACTGAAAAACGAACAACTTTTCATTGTGCATTAATCTGTTGATTCTTGCTTAGAGTCAAAATAACAATAAAGCTGCTTTGCAAGCCCTCGCAGGCCACATAAGATTAAGTTCTGGACTGGAAACGTGCCTTAAAGGTATCGAACACCCTCACCGAGCCCTTACAGCATCACTGCGTCACGTCATCCTGCTTATCAGTTTCTGTATGTGGTGAACAGGAATAAATCTGGCAGAGATTACATCAGCATCATGATCTTACAAGTCAGATTACAAGATATCAAAAGATAATTACAGCAGCATCCTCTCCAGGCGACCACACAAACTCACCCGCTCACATCAAATTCAACAACAAACATCTTCAAAGGTGGATTTCTATCTCGACTCTCCGTGACGTGAATGTTGTGGAGCTCCAATGATGTGTTGATGCTGAACGCTTCGCCGCCTCCATCCTCAGATTCAATTCTTCAGACAGTCACAAACAAATCCGGCACGCCGACTCCATGCCGCACGCTTCTTTTCGCTTCGAATCAGCGGCCTGCCGGCAAACACATGCTTTCACGCTCACAGATAACACCTATACAACACATACACACACTTAACGCATCACTGAACTGAACGCTTACGCTCAAAGTTCACAAGATAGCCTGATCACAGCATGAAACTCGCATGCACACACACAGCAGAACCTCTTAAACAAACTTTTCTCTCTCTCTCTCTCACACACACACACACACACACACCAGTACATATGAACCCGGGCTTCTTGACAACGCTCACACATGACTGGTTGATGCAAAGTGTGACCCTCAGCAGCTGGTCGACTCCAGATTCTTTCAATTCCACCACGAGTGTCGCTTTGACTTTCATCACCAGGCTCTTCAGGGCACTTTTATTGTGAAAGAGCGGCACAGTGCAGCTTTAATCTGACTCATTAATATACATGAGAATGGCTTTATAGTGTTTTTTTACACTATGTGCATAATGCATGTATGCATAGGCAGATTATGAGACAATGGGCCCCTGGGCACGGACTTGTAAAATTTTTACTGATCTTTCATAACACGTTTTGTTTTTTAAACTGCATTTGTAAGATTTTTCAGGGGAGCACTATACAAAAGATTTGTTTTATTCAGTAAAGTTTACAGTTAAATTCCCAAAGGTTTCAGTTCTGGTTAATGATTCTGGTTGCCTGTGGGTCTAGTCAGTGGGGTTTTCCTGAATATTTTTTTTTACATGCCTTAAACAAGGTCTGTTCTTCCACTGGGGGTCTTTCACATTAAAACAACAACCAGAGACGTATGTATGCCAGATGTTACAGTAACTAGCAAGCAATGACTGGTCGGAAATGAAACGTTACCTTGAATAAATTACGTATTTCTCTGGATTTGACCATTGTTTGAAACACTGTGGATAATGTAAGTACTACAGGTGTGCATCTCACTGACTGAGACTGAGAAAAGCTCTTTAGTGGAGAGAACAATCCCAAAAAATTTCAAGTATTGGTGAATCCCTTTTGACTTATATTCAGATGATGATAGAACAAAGACAAGATATTTAAAGTTTTGTTTTGTTTTTTCAAAAAAGTTTGTGAAGTCTGGGAAAGTTTGCTCCTGACCCAACTTTTTTGAGATTTGTTGCAGGTTGTGAGTGTATATTTAAAAAAACAATAACGTTTATGAGTTTGAGCATCAAATATATTGTCTTTGTTCTGTATTTAATTGAATATAGGTCAAAAAAGTTCCTGCAAATCATTGCATTCTATTTTTATTCACAATGTCCCAGC